>JAOTRI020147036.1:0-20735 GCA_028564885.2 Zoanthus sanctaehelenae
ACACTCAAATTCTCCTTACATAACAAGTACAAAATAAGACATTTGGTAATGAGAAAATGAGAATTGATGAAACAGACTGAACGACAGAAGATTAAAAGTGAAATTCTCTCAAACTTAATCATTGACATTGTATATATAGTGCCTTAACATAGCACTTTTTTTGCAAAGTTTTTTAACATTTGTATCGAGATTAATAACATTAACAATGTTTAAGCACCAAAATGTTATTTTTAGAACTTTCTTACTGATGCACTTTTTTTTTTAATAACCACTTCAAATTTTTCAACTGAGGCTGGACATTCTTAAATATTTTCGGTGTATCAGCCTCAAATGTTCTTTTAAGAACACATTCTTAAAATATCTTAAAATATCTTATCTTATCTGAATTTAGACAATATAAATAATCCATGTAGTGATGTACCGTATGTGGTAATTTTCTGTATACATTAATTTGTATATGTATTTTGTATACTATATCGAATCTTAAAATACAGTCGTACAGTAGCTGGTACGAAAGAAAACGTGATGTTGTTGAACTGCAATTTGGTAAATGAAAAACTTGCGATGTAAAATTGTTATCTGCAAACTTTAGTCAAGGAGCCCAAGCAAAATTTTCAATAATACTTTATGAATTATTTCACCCACAGCATGTTTTAAACTTGTTCTTAAATTTTTGGCCAATTTCAGTCTCAGAGTCTTATAAAAAAAGGTTCTTATAAAAAAGAGGGTACTGCATTGACTTAAAACATTACTTTAAAGTAAAATAGAAATATATCCCAAATTCCTGTAAAACATATATTTCTTGCCTAATAACAGCATAGATGTCGTCTTGTGAGCGCAATATTTATGACATTTGACTATTTTTTCAAAACCTAACAAGAAATGAAATAAAGTAAAACATAATTCTATGCTTTTATGTTGACCAACCGCCAAACGAAAAACGTGCATTTCTCTTTCTTTTGTATACCCTGATAGCAGCTTTCTTTCTTTTCGTCAAATGATGAATTTCAAGTTGTATTTCAAGCCCATTAAATGGATAATCGTTATGTAAAATCTGTTTTGGAAAAAAGAAAGCCGACGTAATGAGGCAATATGAAACTTCACCTGTAGTCATAAAATCTAAGTCAGAAAAAAGAAGATAAAGACGCTAATGATCTTTTCACATTTTCACAAACAATTTAGCGTTACTTAGATACAAGCAGTGAATTTACGCGCGTCTGATTGCCTGCGTGGGATGAATGGCCAAATCCATCCGCAGATTTTATGTTTTAGTTTATAGAATCTCAATAAAACGAAACCATTCTTCATAACTACAAGAACATACTGCGATTTTTATTGTCGAATTGTTTTGACTTTCTCGTTGTTCATTTTGTTTCAACTTGCTGTTTAAAGACGTTTTTGTGAACAGCCATTTATAGGTGGACAACAACAACATTTTCAGAACGGTAAATGTAAAAAGTATGTTGTTTGAGCTAAGTGTTGTCTTATTTAGTTTGTCCTTAATAGCTGAAGTGCTGGTACTAATTGCTTTTCTCCGTTTGTTTTGCGCAGTACGTGAAATGTAAAGTGCTTGCAGCGCCACGGGTCTAATACCTCATCCTTTCTCCGTAATCAAGTTATTATCACCAACAACATATTGGAAAACAGGTTCAATATATAAACAGAACTGCGCTTTTTTAAAGACACTAAAATGGTTGCTTTGACTTCAAGTGAAAACGCTCCTGAACTTTTCGTTTCTATATTAATATGGGGGGTTGTCTTAAGAGCCATCATTTTCTCTGCCAATCAGCAATTATAACTCGCTCACTATAGAAGCCTTAAGACACAAGCAAGTGCATTTTTTTTATTCACAGGACCACAGATAGTCCAAGCTCTATAATACTGCTATATCGTAAATTTAATAAAACGTAAATTTCTTACTATAAGTTGCAATAAAATCCAATGATTTTCCGTGGCGTGTTTATGAACCTCGATTATGTATAACTTGGGTGAACGTGAACGAGTTTTGCTCAATTTAACTTGGATTTCGCCTTCTAGTTATTAACAATATATAATAATAATAATAATACTATAATAATAAAGATAAAAAAAATAATAATAAAATATTGGTTATTATTAAGATAATCATTATTACTTGCGGGTGAAAGTCAAAGTGAACGAAACCTCGAAATTTAGGCAAGCCTGATATAATAGAGATGGACGCTTTATTGGATTTTATTGTTATGTTTTATTATTTCATGTTAATTCTACATTTACTGTGAATAAAATGTAAATCAACACTGTTATAGAGGCTGGTCTGTCCGCTGTGACAGTAGCAACATCATAATGAATGAAGATCAAATTATGTGTTCAGATTCACTTCCCATCATGCCATTCAATGGCAATCAGTTAACATACATCACCTCTGACATAAGCAAAAGCGTTTGTTGCCGAGCCCGAAATTCTTATACTTTTTAGTAGTTACTATTTGACTCCCATTGAAGATATTTTTAGGGTTTTGTTGGTTTATGCGTGCCTATATATTTAAAGCAACGGATTTCCGAACTTTGGATTTTAAATTTAGGTTTTAATGAGCTTCTGACTCTGAGCTGTCAAGTAGCAGGAAATGTTTGTGAGCTGAACCAAACAAAAGCAAAACCTGCCCATTGGACTGCTAAATTAAATGATCCTGAACTCGTAGCAATAAACCTGCTGCGCTGAAAATAACGAAACAAACAAATAATTGCATGAATCAATTAAAAAGGTTCTTCATTAAAAGCAGGAAATTTGCTCAAGTGGCACTGTTGAAGCTAGCTCAGCTGCTGACGTATTTCTTCATTTATTAGCGTAATATTGCTCCGTACCACGACAAACATTATTTCAATCACGCAATATTGATACAATAAGCCCTTGCTGAGAATACCTAATCTTAAAATTATATCCTTGTTTGAAATCTACCGAAAATGAAAAACAAAACTATTAGAACGGTAATTGAAAACTAAAGCAAGCCTTATTGAAGTGCATGAAGCCGGAGGCTGTTTCTATCAACATTGCGATGTCATATATATATAAAATAGTCAGATAAAATCATATTAAAGATCAAGCAGTAAAGAATTTGGCAGTTCGTTAAAAAAACATTTTTTTCTGATGATCTTATCTTTGATGACTTGACATTGCCTTAGCTGTCTGAAACCTTTGATGGTGTAATATTGTATCATCTCTCGCAGTCTTTTCCTGTGAGGCAAACTATAAAATTAGAAAGTCTACATATGTTTCAAAAGTTTTTCAATTTTAATTGTAAGTATAATTTAATATATGTGGCTTTAAGTTATTATATACTGCTTTTCTGATTTATCTATTCTCTGTAATGATGCCTTCAGCTGCACTGAGTATCTAAGTTCTGTACTATAGACCCAGCTAATCTAGGTGTAGATTTTTTACAATAGCTGTCGGGATTAATTTCTAATCTTTAGATATTTTTCTGACAAACAATTCATTAGTTTTCGTTATGTCAAAGATGAAAAATAACAGTTTTTACATAAAGTAATCCTTTACCTTTTAAGTACTAGAATAAAGCAACACTCAACGATATCATATGAAGTAGCTTCCATAAAATATCAAACCCTATAATCTTGGGATAAAAAAATCTGTTTATCTCGCACATATTGCCACCCGCAGTGAAAATGAAAATGTAAAAACCAAAGTTTATAACATTGGGCAACAACACCTGAAAGTAAGTTAGGCCAGTATAAACACTCTTCCTTTAAATTTCATTGTAAAATATATTTTAGCCGATAAAATACAACTTCTACGATAAATGCAAATAGTTAACTATTGTCAAGTGGATCAATACAGGGAAACCTGATCATATTTTTAACTTTCGAAGTCAAAGAATTAGATATCATTAGTTAGTACTCAATCACTTTGAGTGATTTATCTTCTTGTTAACTTTTGATGATCAGACTAAGCGATATCAAGTGCTCTTCATTGTTACAAAAAATATTCATTCTCATTGTTTTACAGGCAAAAAAAACGTGTAATCGTGCAAAAGAAAAAACATCTCGCGCCATGAACAACTCGTCGTTTCACCAGATGAACTTTTCTCCACCATACAGCACTAGATTTGTGGCCTCAATTTCTACAACCATGATTGTTATAATAGTTTTGGCTTTGGCTGGTAATTTGTTGGTGTGTTTAGCAATTGCTTTAAACAACCGACTCCGAAAACAAGTCACCAATTATTTCTTGCTCTCGCTAGCGGTTGCCGATATTCTTACGGCCGGACTACATATGACATTTGCCGTAGATTTCATGCTTAAAGGAGTTCGCTGGAGTCTTAGCGAGACTGTCTGTGAGCTTTACATCACCATGTATCTGCTTTCTGCTCCCTCTTCCATCTTCAGCTTGCTCGCTGTTTCAGTGGATCGCTACTTAGCACTCAGCAGACCTCTGCAGTACCGCCACGCTGGGTTAATGACAAGGAGAAGGGCTTTAGTCACTATTGCATCACTATGGATATATTCCTTCATTTACGCTATACTGCCAGTCATGGGGTGGACGTCGCGTCCTCACCATTTAATACACGGATTTTGTTTCTACAACCTTACAAAGAGTTATTCTATCTTCGGCTCAATTCTAAACTTCTGCATTCCAAATATAATCATGTGTGTAATTTACGGCAAAATCTACCGCATTGCGAAAGCAGCAAATTTCCGTCAAAACGCCCGACCTCGTATTGTTTCTAACTCAAGTTTTAGTGTTTCAGGAGAAAGTTGCAAAACTTTAAAAGGAACAATTACGAGTTTTTCAGAGCTTCGAAGTCCCGTTCAAAAACATGACAGCTCTCAAACTTGTGATTCGCGATCATCAAGTGACAGCGCGACAGAAATGCAGCCAGTACTCGAGGAAAATGACCTGATAGTTGATGGACAAAACAATTTGCTCGACACACAAAAAAAGTCCACAAAAATGATTCATAATATTCTTCCCAGAAAAGTTGAAGTTTTTCGCCGCTCCAGGCCAACGAGAGCTGGCCAAGCCAAACTGAAAAGTGCAAAGCTGCTAAGAAGGTCAAGTACGCGAGTGAATGAAAAAAAGTTTTTCAAGAGCAACATGAAGGCGGCCCAAACCGTGGCCATAATTGTGTCATGTTTTGTGGTTTGTTGGATGCCGAACACCGTGTACAGTCTCGTTGTCTTTCTGTGCCCTACGTGCAGTGCCTCAGTGCCCATTGAAGTAGCGATGACGTTCCTAATTTTGACCTACATCAGCTCTTGCATTAATCCTTTTCTCTATGGCTTTCAAAGACGAGACTTTCGGATTGCATTCATGAAAATTTTACAATTTCGCTGCGATATGAAGTGAAAGATTTTTCTCTCAGCTGTTGTTAATTAAAAGATGTTCAAAGCTAAGTTAACTCAAAAACTTCAGTGTTGACTAGTGACTCAATATACCTTTTACAACATCAAAGATGAAAACCGTTCACGGTTGCAGCGGAAGTGAATTGGACTCACACTAGAACAAGGTAGAGTGGAACCAGAAAAAATATCCAAAGCATGGAAGACCGAAATCCATCGGGCACAGAAGGAACATTGCGCAATACACAGGAAGATGGAAAGTCACTCTAGTTACTCTACGTCCCTCTTGGATTTAGGCTGATTAGTCAGTCAGTCAATCAGTCAATCAATCAATCAGTCAGTCAGTCGATCAGACAGTCAGTCAGTTAATCATTCAGTTGATCAGTCATTCCATAAGTCAGTCAGTCTGTCAGTCAATCAGTCAGTTAATCAATCAGTCATTCAGTCAGTTAATCAATCATTCATTCAGTCGGTCAGTCAATCAGTCATTCAGTCAATCAGTCAGTCAGTCACTCAATCAGTCAGTCAGTCAATCAATCAATCATTCAATCAATCAGCCAGTCAGTCAGTTAGTCAGTCAGTCAGTCAGTCGATCAGACAGTCAGTCAGTCAGTCAGTTAATTAGTTAGTTAGTCAGTTAATCATTCAGTCGATCAGTCTGTTCATAAGTCAGTCAGTCAATAAATTAATCATTCAGTCACTCAATTAGTCAGTCAGTCAATCAATCATCAGTCAGTCAATCAATCATCAGTCAGTCAATCAATCATCAATCAGTCGATCAGTCAGTCATTCAGTCAGTTCATGAGTCACTCCATCAGTGAGTTAGTCAGTCAGTCAATCAATCAATCATCAGTCAGTCGATCAGTGAGTCAGTCAGATAGTCAGAAAAACAAGTAACCAAACGAAATATAATTGACTGAGCGGGTTGTGGTTGACGAATGGAAAAAGGGCGGTAAAACTATTATGAATTTGGAATTCTAGAGTCTTTGGTCTAAGGCAAATTGGGGCAGATTGTGTACGGGTGGGTAGAGTTCAGTTCAACCATTAATACGAGAAAAGCATAAATAGCGCATAGAAATTCATACAAAAAGTGTATGTTAAGTAAATTTTAGTTTTCATTGAAAAAAGAATGAAAAAAGCTGTTAATTTCAACATAGTCAACCACAGGCAACCCAGGACGATTCAATAGATAAACACTAAGCTTGGGTTTCCTCTGGGCCAACTAATAAACTGATATTTTAATTATCGAGGTAGCTTTTTACGACCGGCAAAGAAACGAAATCATATGCATATTGTCGCTGGTCACTGTACAGTATCACTGACAAAATAATTTTATGAACAATGTAAATATTCGAAATTATCTCTCCATTTTATTAACTCGGTTTCTAGGGCCCAAAAATATAAGTGAATGCCCCATAACGTAAGCTTATATGAATTATATCTTATTGCGACCTGTTAATATGTATGAAAATGGCGCTAAGCAACATGCTGTAAAATTATTGGTACGGCGACGGGCCTTGCATCGTGTTTAAGAGTGTGGAGGCCTAAATAATCTTACCGCAATTAGTATCGCCCGAAGGACCCACGATGTTTCGTTCTTTAGGCTTTGACAATGCTGGAAAATAGATTTCACATTCTGTGAAAGCTACGATTGTATGTGAACTATATCTTATATGAATTGATATTTAATGAAGTTAAAAGAAAAGAAGTATTGGTGCATTCGTGCCAGCTGAGGTGAAACTGTTAGAGGCAACTAAGAAATCTTAAAATGTATACGATAGAATATATTATTACTATTGACACATAAGTCAGGAAGAATCAGTATTCAAACTAGAGAATCGATGTATAATAAATTAGTATAATCATGGAGATTTGACTAAACAATAAATCATCATCATCAATTACAAAAACAATGTTTGCATGTGACTATGACTGTGGCTTTTCAGGATGTCAAGATGTATATGCTTTTGTATATGTATCTGTGACAGTGGCATTTGTTGTAACTTTGAGTGCGGCTTGGACGTTACAATGAATGTGGTACACTCGTGCGGTTCTGCATGACTTCGGGTCTTGATGGAACCGTGAATGTGACTTTGTGTATTACAGGCTGCTCATGTAGCTTTGCATGTTCCTGTGACTGTTGCATTGCATACTATTGCGCATGCGGCTTTGCATGGCCCTTTTCTTTGAATGTGGATTTAAATGCCACAGTTTGTTTGGCTATTATATTTAATAACAGGGAATGCGTTAAAAACTGTCTAAAAAGTCTCATATTTTGAGCAAAATAACGCAGAAACCTATAGGAATGCTTAGAGTATGTTTAATCTTGTTTAAACTTTATTTATCAAGAAAGACAAAATGATATACTCTAATTTTTTGTTGACATGTTTTCAGCGTGCCGAGACATGTCAGTTTTAAAATTTAGAAGTATCACTATTTGTGTTAGAATTATTTTTCACTTACTGATTAAGACGAATTATTGGAATTTTGTTTTCAGCTACATAGTAAAAAACAATCGAAAATCTAAAATCCATTTTGAACTCCAGAGGTTCTCGAAACCAACACCCCGTCAAGCCCTTGTTAATTCTTGTTCATCTTTTTCAAGCGTTCATTTTAATTTATGCATGTCATACAAGAAGCAAATAGTAATTCCATAACCTGTGATTTGTTAACGGATTCACTTCTCTACCCTACAAAACTTTCATAACCTGACTGCACTGTGCACGATGTATGTATAATGTTTTGGATGTCAAGATGCATTTTTATTAACCTGTAAAGCAGCCTGCAAAGAATAGTCTTACTTATATCTTCTTTGTTTTTGTAGGTAGGAACGAAATCCAGGGGTATAAAAGCTTATATTTTAGCTAATTTACCGGCTTGGCAGTATTCATGTGAAATATGTAGATAAATTGTTATCCCTCTGAAAGTCGATGAACAATAAGTTGTAAAAGCAATCTTTTGCTGGTGATAAGAATGGAAATGAAAAATAGGATAAAATTATAAAGCTTCAGCAACAAAATTTTAATCAAAAGCAAAGACTAATATTTTAAACATTTTAGAATTTAGTCACAATATCAATTAACTGTTCTGCAGCATGAAAAGCTGAAGATTTAGAATAGGTTGGTTTGGGAAAAAATATTTTCTATTCTGATATTCTTATAAAGTTCGATCAGACTCAAAATCCATTAGTGTTATCATCTACAGACGATTAAGGTAAAACAAACAAAAAGTTATTTTTTTTTATTGTAAGATCGACTCAATTTACATTACAAATGTAACTGTATTCCCAAAGGTTGTCAAACAGATTTAGATCTTATCGAATCTGAATTCAGTCCATTGATTCTTTTAAGCCTCCCTTCTTCTTTACAAAGTTCTCTGTTAGGTATAGAAAAGAGCTGGTTATAGAAACCATTAAAAGTCGGCTTAACACGGCTTTCTGCCGAGCTTTTTGCCAGTCACATTCATTAGTAAGAGTATGGACATTTGCTCCGGGTGTGAGAAACCAATATTTGGGAAAAATCTATTCGTTGTGGCCGACTCTAGTTATCACAGAAAATGCTTAATGTGTGTTCAGTGCGGACGACCTCTCATTCCACCCGACTACATGGTACGGGAAGGAGAAAATGTCTGTCTCGACTGCTACAACAAAAATGAAGTCAAGACTTGTGCCAAGTGCGGGGAGCTGATACAAGGTAGGAACACTCTATAAAGAACAACAGGGCTAAAATTGACCGAAATTGAAGAACAATTTAATGAAAAACAATTTCAGGCTGAGGCTTTGAATATGTATGAAAGTGTTTAAGCGTAGAGACAGAACTAAAACTCATAAATTAACCTCCCAACACAATATAAAACTCAAGAAGTCTCACGCTGCTCACATTTATAATTTATACAATGTCGGGGGGTGAAGAGGAATAATGGAATAAGAATAACGGAGATTGTCTCCATTGTATACACTGCTGCTGACACTTGGCTTCACAACAAAACGTTACAGTTGTGATGCAATTGCTTTACAGCACCAATTGTAACAAGTTTGGTTTTCTTATGATTATGAATAAATGAGGGCTACACATTTCTCACTCTTTCATTTTAGAGAAACATGTTTAATTAAAATTTGTGACATAGGCTTATATTACGTGGACCGTTTGAAGTCCCAGAAATGGTGACTTACCCTGCATTTACCTTAAATTATCAAATATATATATTTCTTATGACCAAAAGTGTTGGGGAGGGGGGCCAAAACATATAATGGCCCTCCACACTTAAAAGTGGGGGCAATAGCCACCGTGCCCCCCCGCTTCCTACGCCACTGTTCAATGAAGTATATTTTCCAAATTTCATTGGTTAATTCAACGATTTGACATTTCAGTCATTAAGCTCAGTTTGTTTAGTTTTTCTAAATAATGACACAAGTCGGTGCCGCTATAATCTTGTTCTTTAATGTACAAGCAAGTAATTTCGGTCGTTTAACCCAGATCGATTACTAGCTTGACTCACCTTTAAACATCCCGGCCAACAGATATACCATATTACAACGATTGTATTTTGAATATTATTTTGTATTAATACTGTGTGTGCTGATACTCTAATAATTTAATTGTTATAAACTTTTGTGGTATTAAGTTATTGTAACTTACCACCGATGATATATCAAATCTCTTGCTTGCTCACCCATTTGCTTATTCTCGCCTTGCCTAGCGTTCCCCTATTGATCTTTACTTTGTCTCTGCGTGTGTATATTTCAATCTTTAGAAAGTCTATGTATCTTCGCAGACGTAGATTTTTTCATAGCAATAGTTTCTAGTCCCTGCTCTTGGGAGTTCGTGTGTTCCAACGTCTTTTACGTGTAGTATCGCTCAGGTGACCTCCTAATCTTCTTAAAACAAGTTTCGGCTCGTTTGAAGAGCCCTCGTCAGTTCTGAACTTTCTAAAGATGTCAAGTCTTTCTAGCCGGCCAAAGGCCTACTAATTGGGGACACCATCTTTACCACTCTAAGGTGGACGGAGACCTTTCACATTACAACACACACAAATAAACACAGATATAATCCCTGAGAGTCTACGGTTTAACGTCCTTCTCCGAGAAGACGTGAAAATGTAACCATTTGCAGATGTTGCAGCAAAGGCAGCATTTTCTCGTCAATCATTTTAAGACCCTGAGTGTTGGCCGGGAATCGAACCCGAGCCTCCCGCACGATAGACCAACTAGGCTAATGAGGGGTGAAGAAGCAGTAGACTGGCACTAGTTAATATTGAAAAAGTGCATTACTCACTGGGTTTGAGGTAATTTACCACAGATAAGAATATAGTTCCGTGTTTTACGTTTACGTGTTTTAAAATCAGCTGCTTTATTTTGACTATATTTAAAGATAAATTTTGCAGAACTGTGTACTTCGAACATGTCTACACATATTTGGCTCCGTGCAGAGAAGAAACAGCACGAACGTAGAACCCATCTTACTCCTGAGAGAGTGAAAGAACTCGTTGATCGAGGTAAATTGCTGTTTATGGAATAATTTTCGTGCTGGAGCCTACTTAATTATGCATGCAGTTTTAACTCATTTGTTACTATAAGTTCTGGATAACTGGGTTAGAATGCATGGATAAAACGTTATACCACGCAGCACAACTATACTCAAGTGTGGTTCTGACCAAAGTAGTATATGCTTGTTTCTTCACTTTATCAGGACAAATGTGCAGATTTCTCTTAATAAATCCAAAGAGTTTTGTTTGCTTTGTTTTTCACAGTTAAGATATGCGTTTTCCAGATTAATTTCTCTGTGATTGTAATAGCAAGATATGTTACTTTGATGATCAACTGATGATCAACTGCTTCGAGCATATGACCAGACATTCTGTAGTCATATATTGTAAATATATGTACATCCAACTTGCTCATAGTGAATGGGCGAGAAATTAAAGTAAATGTTCGGTATTGGACCAAATACAATTGTTTATAGATAAGTACGTTCCTGTAAGGAAATTAGTCCAATGTCACAAACAGCAAACTAAACAAGACATAAGTAGTAAAAGCCAACTCAAAAGTAAAACCAGTCTCATGCTATGCAGAACCTCTCGCTGTCTACTGTTGTTATTTGAGTACATTATATATATTTATGAATGATACATATATTTCCTGGCATATATAGATATTATATATTTGCTGGCCACCATAACCATTCAAGATTGATTTCCTTCCAGTCTGGGATCAAAGTCCTTAATTGTGGATATATATATATAATTTTATATACATGTAGTTATATAAATTCAGTCTATAGACAGAACTATTTCATCCTTTGAGGGCTTGTCAATGCAGTTCAGAGATCTTGAGACCGAAGATGATAACAGAGCTCAACACAGTTATATCTTCATGAGTGTGAATTGTTTTTGCATACAAGATTGCTCAAACTTAATCGAGCTACAGTGTAGCTATGCAAAATGGATACTGTAAGTCAAAAGGACAACAAACATACAAGTTACATATCAGAGATGTGCGCTACTTGTTAGTAAACATAAATTGAAGTAAATAAAGAATTAGATCCTTTGAAACAAAATTAAATAAATTGTTTTGATGGGTTTGGATGAACTTTTTACCTTTATTTCCAGATCAGTCCTCAATATCCATTTGGCATGATTTGGTAATGCTGTTTAACTGCCCAACTTATGACATTAGTCACTCCATTTTTATTAGTATACACAATTTGATGCCCTACAGTAGCTAAACTCTAGAAATCAGTAGTCAGTGTTTTATCTGAAACTTTCAGATTTCATAATTTTCTGGGGGAACAAGCCCCTTGACTCCTACCCTATACTCAAACTATAGTTTTACTATCAGTTTTATTGCTATTACTAGATGTTGAATAAATATTATAATAATTAGTAATAAATTATGATAAGTCTTGTAAGTTATCGAATTCCCATTTAGTAGCAGTATGGAGAGATGAACTTTCACAATTTCACTCAATACAGTAAGACTAACTACAACATTCAGTTATACATCTTACATTTATTAAGTCAGCAAAAACTAGAACTTTCAAATTAAAGTACAGTTATCTCCCAAGTGAACTGCTCTTTCCAGGAGTGAAAATAAAAGTGAATGCCTGTGGTTCAATGTTAGGATATTGTCAAATACAAAATGTCAAATTTATGCATTCCCTCATCAGCACAGAACCAAAATCAGGTGATTCTAATTAAGGTGCTTTCAAAATGATGACACATAATCTTCTTCTTGATCTTAGGATTCAAAGTAAGTGTTGAGAAATCACAGCAAAGGATTTTTGAAGACAAGGAATATGCACTGTAAGCTATATTTTGTAACTTTAATATAATTAAAATAGGTTTTTTAAATTTTTAGAGTCTATAATTGCTATTAATAATACAGTACTCTCTAGATATATTGTAACATGGTTACGGGTCAATCTGACGGGTTGATCTCTCGAGTCCTGTATCCTGTCGATTAAGCAGTGTAAAAAAGTGATGACCTGTACAGGATTCTGTAGGACAGCATGGGATTTGTAGTTTAAGTAAATAATGACCGATTGTCCCTTGATTTAGATTATTTGTAGGATTTATTGAAGTTCTTTCCAAGTGCAGAGCTCGAAACCTTGGAAAAAATATTTTTAACATGCATGAAAATAATCAAGAAATGACCAATCTTGTACCTTTTACTCTGAGAAAAGGAAAAAAGTATAAAACTAAAACTTTATTTACTTTCTCTTATTTTAATTTATTTATACACATATTTATTTATTTATTTATTAATTTGTTAATTACTTAATTAATTAATTTATTTATTTATTTATTGAGCTTCACCATTAATAGCAAAAAGTAACAGCATTGTATAAAATAAAATTTTAAGTTTAAGTGGAAGAAAAAAAAACAGAAAAACAAAACAAAGAACTCTATTTGCAGGGTAACTGCAACAGCTTGTGCCTGCTTGAATGACTGTGAACCATAAGTATCATGATTATCATCAATGATTTTCGTTTAACTGAAACTTTTTCTCATCTACAGTAGGATGTGGTTGGATGAATGATGACTGTCTTCCACATCCATTGACTCCACAAAACATGCTCCTCCACTCCTGACAAGTTCATATCCTCCATCACACAATTACTAATAAAACTGATTTTTCCATCTACAATGGAGTTAGATCAATGATGAAAGCCTCCGCATCCATTGATCCCAAACCCAGCTCCTCCACTCCTAAGAAGTTCATATCTTCTATTACACAATCAATTTACACTTTTCCATTTAGAATGGGTCTAGACAAGTGATTGGACAGGTGTGACTGCTTTCCACATCTATTGAAACAGCACCACATGCTGTTCCACTCCTAACAATTTTATATCCTACATTATACAATTGCAATCATTTGTATTTTCCTATCTATGATGGAGTTGGACTGGTGATAACTGCCCTCCACAACCATCAATAGAGTGGTAAAGTGTGACGTCACAAAAATAAAAATTTGTAAACTTATGGAACTTTTTAAGATCATCCAAGAAGTGAAGACTAAGAATATATCCTTGCAAAAAATCAGCATCTTGGTGCAAATTGCCGGCGAGATATTACCACAGTTATGCACATACATATCCTTCTTAAAATGGCTTTGTTCCTTACATTAGGAACCAAGCAATTTTAACAAGGATTTGTATGGGGTTATCAGAGCATAACCGTGGCAATATCTCATCACTGATTGGTGGTGAAAAGCTAAATTTTGGCGTGGAGGCATTTTTTTATCTTGTTCTTTCTAAATGTAACTACGGAATTAGTGATTTCAAAACTAAACATTTTGTGGGGGCAACGTCATCACTTTAGTACTCTATACTACACCACATGCTCCTCCACTCCCAAGTTCATATCCTCCATCACACTATCACTGCACATTTTCCCATCTAGGGTGGGGTTGGACAGGTGATGGCTGCTCTCCACAACCATCAATACTTCACCACATGATGTTCTACTCCTAACAAGTTCATGTCTTGCATCACACAATCATTCCACTGTAAAATTTGTAGGTCTTCCTGCCAGACTTTCTGATATTTTCATAGTAAATCCATTTTTTTATACTGACACATATTATTCTTTGAATTCAAAATTATAATCTGTTGGGTAAATCACAATACAGTTAAGTAATGCTGCAATCTAACCAGCTTTTCTATTATATTTCAACCAGTATATCACATGTTAGCATTGTTCCTGAAGGATCATGGGTATATGCTCCCCAAGATGCCATTATTTGTGGTGTGAAAGAGTTGCCACAGTCAACCAAACCAATTATACATCGGCATATTTATTTTGCACATGCATTCAAGGTGCAGTACATATATGTATTTTAATTATATTTAATAAATTATAATTATAATTAATAATTAAGACATAATTTTTTATATGTAAATCAATAATTATTTTAACACTGCCTTTCAAATATAAACGTTCAGTTTGTTTTTAGCATTGTGTATATCCACCACTATTCATCTCCTCTTTGGGGGATAGCTGCTAAAAATCAGATAATGGTACATACAGGGTGGAAAACCTTTCAATACTAATAATATATATAGTACATATAGGTCAAAATAATTTGACAAGTATACTGTAGAGTAGAAAAGTAATATTGTTTCATTCATGTGTTTTGATGTCATGCTGACTGGTAAGAGAACTCTAGAACTAGAAGCACTAAAAAAACTTAAAAGCAATAATTATATTGCTTTGGCCATTCTGATGTGCTGTGAATTCAGTTATGAATTAAAACACATTCAAGTAGTTTCTTAATAAAAAGTTGCAAGTGTATTTATTGTGCAAAGCAACTGCTGTTTGAAAGGACCGAATAAAGTTTCTACATATAGAGTGGGAAATCTTGTCTTGATTGAGTTAAGCTTACTGTATAGAGTGTACATACAATTGATATTTGGAACAAGTTTCAGATTAGATTTTCTTTGTCATGTGTACCCATAATCTCTCAAATGGTTCCATCAAGGATCCTGCAAGCCCATCTTATATACATCTCAAATGAATGATACTGTAACTTAAATTATATACATACTCCTTATACTGTATATTGTCATTATTTTAGCTAATATTATAATAATTGTACTGTTACTATATATACACAGTCCTTATACTGTATATTGTCATTATTTTAGCTAATATTATAATTGTAACAGTTGTTACTATATACAAGTCCTTATACTGTATACCTTATATATTATAATTGTACGAATTTTTGCAGAATCAGTTTGGTTGGGCAGAGTTATTGCATAGGTTCGTCGAAGGAAATGGATCAGTTTTAGATGTGGAGTTTATGACTGATAATGAAGGTATACTTAGTTCAATGGTTATCTTCTATCTTCAAATAAACACAATTTGAAAAGGTGAATGGAGTGACTTGGTGTTGTCCGAGCATGTGTAAATTTTCAACAAATTTGTTAGCATTTCCAAAACCTAGAACTTTTGACCTAGTTATAATTGTTGCCACCTGTGTAATGTTATGATTCTGCCTTTTTTTCATATCATCCTCTTCCTTTTCTCATTGACTTTGTCTATTAGTTTGGTATAACATTTTGTTATTAATTATAATTCATTTACATATAAATTATATTAATAATAAATAAAAACTGGATCATTGGATTATGCAATTCAAGACTTTTTATTGGCCTAGCCATTATGGTACAGTACAGTATATTATATGAGCCAATAGTTTATAATATATAACGCTTTTGGATTTGAGGGAAGGTGAATGGAATGAGACGGTTTATGGGTACAGTATGTGGTGAAAAGAGATGATGCGCATGTTTTGAGAATTTAAAGTGCTGAAGTTTCAAGTGAAAGGCAAGAGAAAGCTAGGAAGACCAAAGAAGGAATTATATAGAAGGTTCAAGTGGAGAAAAGGAGCAATCTTGAGTGTTTCCCATTAAAAAACCAAGATGGAGAGTGGGAGTTGCATGTAGAGGTTGTTACAAAGTAGAGTTAAATATAGCCATCCCCGTTTAGATCTAAATTAAATTGAATTGTTTGTACTGGTACAGTTTCACATAATGAGATATTGTATTACTGTGTCTTGTGAAGTTGTTTTGAAGAATGGACATGACTGACAGTTGATTTAGGATAGTATATCAGACTCTTATCATCAGAGAAACTAAAATTTCGATTCTTGTGCGAAGAAATTTTGAAGTTCATAAAAAATGTTATGTACTGATTTGTTTTTGTTTCTTTTTGTATAAATTCGATCAGTTACGAACTCGATAATAGCGTATAATATAGATTAAAAAGTGTAAGCAGAAATTTGTTAAACAAATTTTCTATGTAGATATATGTTTTTCTTAGTAATTTATGTACTAAGTATTGTTATTATTAGCGTTGACACAAGAACTCGTTAACCTCAGAAAACAATGTAGCTCTATTATAAAGTCAACTATAAGTAATTTTATTTAGTGGATTGGTTCAAACATTCAGTACACTCATGATGATAACTGGAAAATTGGTTTCAGGTCGGCGGGCTGTGGCAGAGTTTTCCCCTATGGCAGGTTTAGCTGGAATGGCTGTTGGTATTCTAGTATGGTGTGCACAACAACTAGAGTTAGTATTCACAATTGCCTCGATTCCTAATATTGTACATTTGGTTAAAACATCAAAGTCTCTTTATCTAGTAATTTTTTGATTTTGCACTGTGATTTTTTTTAGAAAAGTCCTAGATAATTGTAAATACCAGAATAGGATGCTATTCTAAAAAGCTAAAAAATACCATCTAAAGAATGAACAACTTGAAAATGTGTGTTTTGTTTATAAATGGTGATGGTTAAACCCACTCCACAATTCAGTATTATAATTGTAAATTGCAGTAATAGATTACCTTTTATCAAAATAGTCACCGGATATTGAACAATGTCCAGCAAATAATACTTTATTTAATGTCAATAGCGAAGGAAGTCGTATGCCCTTTCTTCCTGGCCTGAGGCTAATGTTTGATCGCTTAACAGCTAAGATCCTTGCGTGAGAGTCGCATTTGCAGCGGGAGTAAAACCGGAGTCAGATCGAGATTAACAAATCTCAGCCCACATGCAGAGACCAGGAATCAATCCCGGGTCGTAGAGGGGGAGGCAAAACCATACCAACCTTACTCCCCACAAACATCGGTATTTATCCAACAGAAAACTACAGCTCTCAGAGTTTAATTTGGTTGTCACATTAGTGTAACCTCGATCATTCATTTACCTCAAAACCAAAGCAAGATAAGACATTGCCGTCAACACATGGAAGACAGATACTTTTTCAGTACGTTTGGAGTCACAAAATTTAGTTATTGACATGTTTTTCTTTCACACATGTGCGCATGCAATGACTTTCATTTGACAGTTAGTATTGAATTCATCACAAATACGATAAAGTCCTCAGTACGGGGGTAATATTTAGATTAAAAGGTACTTACTAGTTATTGGTACTGATTGATCAATGTCCGGGGATCTCGTGAAGTGTTGACCAGTTGATATTTTGACCATGAGTACCTAAAAAACGTATTTCGGTTAGAATGCAGTAAGTTGTGGTCATAATGATTCACTATACAAATTGTTTTAGACCAGAGTCCTCTATGCCCAGTTTGGCACCATTCACAAGTGAGCAAAACTTGCTAGATCGTATGAAGGAGCTGCTGATGAAAGTGAGCAAGTTAAAAGGTAGGAAAAAAGCGTTGTAAAATTTTCTTAGGTGCAGCAAAGCATTAAAACAAGATTTCCATTTTAAAAAAGAAATCCACTGAGTTTGATTTTAAGATTTTGTAATAGCTTTTATCTTTTCACATAAATCGCAGTCTAATACCTCTCGAACTGAAAATAAACATGTTTATAAGCTTTTATTGACATGCAGTTCGTGTACGTAATAATATACATATATAAGTTCTCCACTCAAGGCTTTTCAGAA
Organism: Zoanthus sanctaehelenae; assembly: GCA_028564885.2. Classification (NCBI taxonomy): domain Eukaryota; kingdom Metazoa; phylum Cnidaria; class Anthozoa; order Zoantharia; family Zoanthidae; genus Zoanthus; species Zoanthus sanctaehelenae. The sequence goes on from JAOTRI020147036.1 coordinate 18,252, forward strand.
CCTGTTTACAATCATATACAGTTGAGGTCACCACCCTGCTCTTTACGAAAAGTGTGTGGGTTCTTTTAAGTCCCTCGACAGAGTGATCAAGAGACTGGACCTACGGTTTAACGTTCTTATCCGAGAAGACGCGAAAGTCTAACCATTTGCAGGTGTTAGGGCAAAGGCAGCACTTTCTCCTCAATTATTTTAAGATCCTGAGTGTTGGTCCGGCTGGGAATCGAACCCGAGACCTCCCGCACGATAGACTGGCGCCTTACCAACTAGGCTAACCAGGCGGCGGCCAACATTTTTGTGAAAGATGGCTGAAAACATTTTATTTGAAGACACTTATGATGGAGTTCTCTGAAAGTTTTTAAGACGAGATTAATTTATCTAATAAACAAGAAATAGCGAAAACTCTCGAGAATTCGAAGTAGCAAATGTTAGTAACTACTGTTTTTTCCTTACTAATTGTAACCATATATTACTACATAAAAATTAACTAAAGGTGAACCAAGCCGCCGTCTGGTTAGCCCTGTTGGCAAGGTGCCAGTCTATCGTGCGGGAGGCTCGGGTTCGATTCCCGACCGGACCAACACCGAGGGTTTTAAAATAATTGAGAAGGTGCTACCTTTGCTATAACATTTGCGTTTTCTCGGACAAGGATTTTAAAACGTAGGTTCAGTCTCCCGTCTCTCTATCGTGGGACTTAAAAGAACCCAGATACATATATCGTAAAGAATGTGGTGGGGATACCGATTTTGTGTGATCTGTTTTTTCAAATTCGACTGAGAGCTTTATTTATTTATGAAAAGATTTGTGAACCGATGTGGCGGTCAGCTCTGCAATTATTTGTAAAGACCATTTGAGTATTTATGTATAGATAAATGCGCCATATAAAACAATGAGTTTATTTATGTATTTAGTTAGTCAGTTAACTAGTTAGTCAGTTAACTTGTTAGTCAGTTAGGTAGTTAGTTAATTAGTTAGACAGTTAGTTACCTACCCCGGGAGGATGAAAAGCCGAGTTGGATTTGGAAGAAAAGAAGGCCACACAAATATTCGAATTTTGGCAAACTGTCGGGATCGAACTTTGTTCCTTTTGTTTGGAAAGCAGAGATCTTACCAAGTGCGCCAACGACGTTCGCCCTTAATTAGTCAGTCAGTCAGTTAGTTAGTTGTTAGTTAGTTAATTGGTTTGTTAAATAGTTAGTTAGTCAATTAGTTAGTCAGTCAGTTAATTAGTTAGTCAATTAGTTAGTTAGTCAGTCAGTCAGTAACTTAGTTAGTTAGTTGGTTAGTTAGTTAGTTAGTCAGTCAATTAATTAGTTAGTCAGTCAGTTAATTAGTTAGTCAGTTAGTTGGTTAATTAGTTAGTTAATTAGTTTGTCAATTAGTCAGTTAGGTGGTTAGTTAGGTAGTTAGTTAGTTAGTTAGTTAATTAGTTAGTCAATTAGTCAGTTAATTAGTTAGTTAGCAGTATTGTGCGGTTCTGTTTGGAATCTCTGTGTTTAAATTTACTTACTTCGATTATACGATTCTCATTGTTTATTGTCACTTCTTTCAACAGGCCGAAAGACGGTACAACTCGAAAATATTTGACATGCGCGATCGACTCGACCAGGCTAACAGCACGACACGTAGTATGCAAAATTATGTCGCATTCCTGAAATCATCATATGCTAATGTGTTCGATGAGCTCGAGGATGCACGATAACGAAACATATTGTATTGACAACTTTAACAGACTGCCACTTTCTTAAACTTTTTAAGATATAGTCTTATATTTTGGTATCTTCTTTTTATACATACACAATCATATGTCATTCACTTGTCTCTTTGAAGGGAAATATTTATCTCATAGGTTTACATTTTTATAATTCCAACGTGTGAATTCTTCATTGTGATATATAGATGTTTTGGTATATTTAGCGTTAAACGAAAAATTTCTTGATTTTCTTTTTATTAATAATTATGTTTTTATTTATTTGTTTTAAAAACCGCAAATATGAAAAAACTGAAAAATTTTAGCTTTTTCGATCTTTTTAGTGTATCAGTTTTACAAATATCTTACTATGAACGTTAGATTTTATGTTTAAGTCGACGTATTTCTTTTATAAAACTTCAGTCCAGAAAAGCTTATGAAATTTTAAAACTTGTAACACTTCTTGGGGGAATATTTTGAGGCTTGCTATCAGTCAAGCTATTGTTTTGGTTCAAACTGTAAATCACTGGGAAATAAAGACCAGAAACATTTAAAAAAAAGGAAACTATTGTTTTCATAAACAATCTGATAACAAATGGGCATGCGCGACTGGAGTAACGACCACGGGTTCCCCGGTTCGATCCCTGCATGACTCTGCCGAGATTTATAAATTTGTCCGACCTCTTTTCCATTTAATCGATTGAATTCAGCTTTCCATCTTTTCCGGGTAGATAAATAAGTACCAGCATTTGCATGAACCTGCGATGGTCAAGTGTACCGGTAGGGAAAAGGCGGTG
>JAOTRI020147037.1:0-10430 GCA_028564885.2 Zoanthus sanctaehelenae
AAGTTACTGGAGAGGTTCAAGTTGCGATTTCCAAATGCGAATCTCTCGAAATTCACGGAACAGGACTTCATGGGAAGGCCGAACGTTATGTTCCACGGTAGTGATGGTGGCTTGACTGCAGTATTCGATGATTACACCCTCAAAATCAAGCCAAGTCTTTACTTCTCCGATGAAATGAAGAGGGAGCTTGGGATGCCGTCAGGTTTCCCGTTAGCTCTCACGCTAAACACGACACCGAAACTCTTCACACCTGCAATTCCATTTAGTGTAAAATCACAAGCCTCTGGTTTGGGTCCTAAACTCAAAAATCAGACGATATTTGTAACTCCTTCCGATCACTTCAAAATAAGCTTCCGAGATGTCTTCGATAGCGATTATTTGAGGCTTACGCACCATAGTGGGGCAGAGGCGCATCGGTGGTTAAGGGCTCCTAATATGCATTACTGGCCACAACAGCTTAACTTTGCGGTGTGGTGTGCAACAACTGGGTGCGGGATAAGCTCTAGATTGTTGTTTGAAGAGAAGCTTGCAGGAGCGGTTGATATCGATCAGACGGACAGTGAGCTATCTTTACCACCGCAAGTTAGATCCTTTCTTTGGTTCCACGTCTACTTCACAGTGAGACGTATTCTATTCCAACTTGGGGGTATCCAGAGTGCTACAGCTCTACCTGGTGACTCTGTATTCGAGAAGGAAGATGGTAAATACGACGTACCATCATACAACAGGTTGTGTGAAGAATTCGGCATCAGCCCTAACGCTGATTTCCGATTCAAGAATGGCGGGAATCATGGATTGGGGGAAGTTTACATATGGATCAGAGGATACCACAAGACTGGTTACCTTTACCCAGTCCACGTTCAATTCACGTTCTCGCGTGTGAGATTTCGTTTTGTCGCGTGCGTTATAATTAACGACCGGTTACGACCATTTAACGTGCGCGCGCGGAAATCCGGGCATAATTCCTCCAATATACTACTACTATAAATCAAATGCTTATACACTTCATAGAAACTTGTTAGGTCAAGAAAAATATCCTGCTACTGGTAACATTGTCACCCAGTACTACCAACCGCATGGACGGATGGTCGGCATCTAAACCGGCTCCCGCACCAGTAATATGCTTTTGAGGTGGGTGGCATGTTACCCTGCAGGACTAAAAACAAGATCTGTCAAAGGGCGGATGAAATCTTTTGAGCCAACGGCCAACATGCAACCTTTGGTAGTAGTGGCGACACACCCATTGTAAGACCTGAGCTATCAAAAGGATAGAAAACACAACAACGACACAAGGGTTTCAGTTCCTGCTACTTCAGGTCCCATTTTCAATCAATATTTATGCCAAACGTATGGCCGAGATCCCCTAAACATTCCCGGGTGGTGCTTTCGAGAAAGAGTAGAAAAGGGACCCAAACGTTTGCTGAAGTGTAAAACTTCAGCAATCTACAGCACATTTAATATCCGGATGGTTTTTCAAACCAATAGATACGAAGAACTAATTCACTGTTCTAGGAAACAGCATTTTGATGTCAAGAGTATTCAAGAACATAGATTTTACCATCGAGACACAGAAATCCAATATAAAACATCCATCGAATACAAACTAATAACAATTTCTGCATGGAACAAAGACCGACGCTCCACAGTTGGAGATGTAGGCCTGCTTCTGTCGCCAAAGTAAGAAAGATATCTCCACACATTATGGAAGCAGACGTTGGTGGAAACCCCAATTCTACCGTAATTGCCTGCTACAGTCCAACAAACGTCTGACCGAAGCAGCTGTCTCCCAATTTTACCTTGAGCTGAAAGATACGGCCGACCCGGTTCCAGCACACAATGTTCTTACTATTGCCGTGGACATGAATGCCCCAGTATGCCAAGACGACTCTGGCTTTACTTATAACCATGCAACCAATCGTAATGGCGAAATGCTGTTCGACTACGCTGAAGAGTTTCAGCTGATGTTTGCAAATTCCAACTTCATGAACATTCCAACACTTGTACGGAAGCCACTCACAGATAGACTACATCCTTATTAGAAAGAAGTGAAGAAACAGCAAGAATATGTAAACCAAAACGCAGATATTTTCACCACATGTTCATCCGCTATTCCAGAGGAAAAATTTATTGATTGATTGGAATATGACGAGACAACACCAAGCTGTATAAAAAGGAAAGGAATGAGCGGAGAACTGGTATTTGTGTTAAACCACCAATAATAATCACTGTTCCTTCTAACCGAGGGGCAGAAAGAAAAGTTTTTTCTTTCGAAAGAAAAAATTATATTTCAGTCAACTCTTTGATGCGTCAAAGTAATCCCAAGTCTTGGGGTAATCCACTTCTGAATATGATGACGTCTGATATTTCAGTCCTTTCATCTGTCTTACATTGAATTCTACTGTTCCAACTCGCACTCAGTCTGCTTGTCACATTTTTCAGCCAGGTGGGGAATCTGTGTAATATCATCATCTCATCCAGCCATTCATGGTCAATATAAAATCATATGCTTTAACAACGTCCATCCAAACCATAATAAGGTTTCTCTTTCCTCGGTGGCAGTCTTCGATTAGCATTCTGTCTATGAGCACGTTATTCATAGTGACGCTGCATCCCACTTTAGCTCCTCTTTGTTCGATCTCCATGAGCTTATACATGTCTAAATGATTATTCATAGTCTGTAATACGCATGGTATGAACCACTTATAGATAGTGTTAAGGCAGGTTATTGGTCTTTGGATGTCACTGGTAAAACTACCTGGTTTAGGAATCAGCGTTGTTCTTCCACCTGTAAACCAGAGTAGAAAGTCATAGTTGATAATCAGTATAGCTTCAAATGCTCTTGTTACACCGTCATGTAAAGCTATTGCTTGCTTCCACCAATAGTTAGTTAATTTATCTGGCCCAGGGTCGCTCCAGTTCTTTTTCCTCTTTAAACTCCCACTGCCTTCCTGCTATCTAGGTCTACATCATTTTTTTGGTGGCACTTGGCTATTGATGGCTGTGCTAATCCCTTCTAACCAGTTAGCATTTCTATTTTCAATCTCATCTTTTTCCCAGAGCTCCTTCCATAATTTGCTAGCTTCCTCAATGTTCTTAAACCTTTCAAACTCTGTTTCTTGTCTTTCATTTAAGCTGTTTGTATATCTTGGTCTATTTTCGTTGTCTTTATCCTTTGCAATTATGTTGTTAAAAAGCTTCATATACTCTGCCCGTGTCCATTTCAAATTGCTTTATTCAATTCCCTTGCCTCCTTCTCCTTCTTCAATCGTAGGAAAGATTTTTTAAGTTTTCTTAGCCTTGTTTTTTGTTTTTCCATAAAATTAAAAATAGTTAAGGTGGAGATTCTCTTACATTCTTCAGCTAGTTCTTTTCTGTTTTTCCTTCCTTTCATTGTGATGTTTCTATATTCACTGATTCTTTCGAGTACAGCTTTAGCTATAGAGATACTTCGTCTAACTCTCTTAACTTTCTCTTCATACACACGTTTTCCTTTTTCGATTTAAAATAGTTTTGGAGATATCATTCCTTTGTTTTGCCATCCTTTCATTAACAAAATGCAACAATCACTGCATATAAAACAACATTAGCCATCCAGAGGTAACTGAACGGCTCGTTCTCTGGGGACATAATTGTTTTGTTCCATTAATTCTTCTACTGCATTGTTGATGTTTTAAAAATCATCGTGTTTTGATTTTTTTTTAGTTCTTTAGTTCGATTTTACGCATTGCAAATTCTCCTTGGTTGGTATGAATTGAAGAGAAAATATCTTGAGATGACTTTAATAATGCTTGATATGCTTGGTTTGTTCTATCATCTTATTAACTTCTATTGCCCGGTTCCGGTTGCCATAAACACATAAAGCTAGAGGTGAGCCATCGTGGGATTGGCTGAACAAAGGTAACCTAAAAGGAAGACAGAGGGTCTTATTACCGCTGCGCAAGATCAAGCATTAAGCACAAACGCGATCAAGGCAAGGATCGAAAAGCAAGACCTGTCCCTACTTTGCAGAATGTGCGGAGCCAAAGATGAAACAACACATCACCTTGTTTGTGAGTGCAGTTGATGTTACTGACAAATGGTATGATGATAAACCGGTAGGAGTCATGTAAAGTGACGGAACTAAACTTCTCTGGGACTTCATCATCCAGACAGACAAGGAAAATCAAGCACGAGGGCCAGATCTGGTAGTTGTAAATAAGATATACAGCCAGTGCTTTATCATAGATATTGTAGTGCCTATAATGATTCCCGAATTTTCGAAAAGCAGAAGGAGAAGATTGAGAAATATCAAGATCTGAGAAGAAAGCATCAAGAATTCGATGATACTAATAGTGGTTGCAAACAAACAACCTAGGAAAGCATCAGAGAACGATTGGTGTCACAAGAACAGTAGAACTCTTAGGAATGGCAGCCTTTCCACCTCGGAACAGCAAGGATCCTAAGAAAAGTACTCGAAGCCTCTGAGACATAGCTTGTCCTCGAGAGAAACTTATTTCCAGCGCCCATCTTGATGTGAACCATTCTCCATAATAATAATAAAAATAATAATAATATTAATAATAATACTACTAATAATAATGATAATAATAATTATAATAATAATAGTAATAATAATAATTATTATTATCATTATAATAATAATAATAACATTGATAATATAATAAACATATACAAGTTCTTCCCTCAGGCCTTTTCAGAACCAGCGGCAGCTGTTTACAAGAATATACAGTTGAGGTCAGAAAGTTGAGGGTCTTAGAAAGTTCGCTTAAACTAAAAGAACAAGAATCAAGAAAGCTCGCGAGCGGGAAGACTTGGGGGGGAGGTTTCGAAACTCTTTGAGATTCCCCCTACCCCCTTGCAACGTTCCCGAAGATGAAGATTTTAATGCTTTCGTTCGACAATATAAACAAAGTTAATGGAATTTTTTTATCCACCTCTAGAACTGCTTTTACGGTTACGTGCTGACTAAAATACTTGTTCGTAGAGCAAAATTCAGGCCATCTGTTGGTGAGTTGATTCAATTATCATAAAATATACCCGGCACCTGTTATTGACAGATGATCCATCTGTTTGACAGTTTAAAAATTATAAATTGTGTTTGTGAAATACATTAAAAACAGAAACAAAGATAAAGACATATTTGAGAGGCAAGAATATTGGCCGAATTATTTTTTGCTTACGTACACACACAAATTATTTGTTGTTGTGTTGATTTCAAACTATTTACCTCAAATTTTTTTCCAACTCTTTACCCTCAGCAGCACTTGCATCTTGCTCAAGTGAATAAAATTGTTCATTGCTGAAAATTCTCTTGAACAAATTATCAGATTAATGGTTAAAACGCTTTTTTTATACGTTTTTTACGCGGCTCAAATTGGCCAAAATTTATCTTAAGCCAATCTCAAGCTTGTGCTCCGAATATCTATGAAAATATTTTACATAGAGACTTCACTAAATCTCATAAATTAACTTAACAACACACAATATAAGATACAAAAAGTCCTTCATATTTGCGAGGCACACTTCGGCGTTTGGCAATGGACTGTTTGTTTCTTTTATGTATTTTCTTCAATTTGCGCTGTTAGAAATTAGACCAGAATTAAGGACATTTTGAGGCTGAAATCTCTGAAAAAGTTAGCAAGTTATCGAAAAGCGCAAAAACTTTCTTTGCAGCGTATAACGTATACATTTCTAGCTCATAGAATAAAAATACTATATAATACAAACATTGTAACTCCTTCGCGTTCTTTTGATTAAATGTTAGGGATTATATTGGTGTTCTAGAAATAACTACGGGATTTCTTTCTTATCACGAACTCAAAACTTAGTTTCTTCATTTGGACTGCTTGCTACATAGAACATTGGGCATTTCAAAACCTAGTATTTGAATAGCTAATTTTTATTAATGACTTCTATAGCAATCAATATCTGGCTATTTCGCTAGCATAAGTTTTCGCTTTTTCTTGCTTTTGTTCTTTTATAGTTTTTGTTGTTGTTGCTGTTTTTGAGAAGACTGTTTAAAGTAGCTTTTTAAGGAAAAGTTCGAGTTTGAGGGTTCTGGAAAAAACCCTTTTTAGAAAAACAGATGTAATCGAAGTTTCAAAAAACTGATAACAAATTGGTTTAAAATATGTTCATCATTTCAAACGATATAAAGTTACCAATTTTTTAAATTTTATTTTACTGAAGAGTTACCTACCTTAGAAAAGCATCTAAAGAGTTAATATTCATAAAATGTTTTCTTAACGCGGTGAAATAACAAGAACCGTGTTATATCTTGCAAAAAGAAAATCTTTTTAACTGTTTTTGCACCGGAACTGTCATCGCATTTTGCACATGCATGTTCTTAAAACTATAAAGGAATATGCCATTAAAAAATTTCAACAATTAAAAATTTAAAGTAGCCCTCGGATTTGCTTCAATCGTATGCAAAACAGTCAAAGTTATCACCAGCTTGTGTTTCAGTTTCCAACGTTTTGTTAATCACATCAAAAGTTTTTCAATGATTTTCAATATTTTTAAATACAACAATGAAAAATGTTCAATCTTAAACCCAGTGCAAGTTGTTCGTGAATTAGCTTTAGCAAGGGACCTTCAAAAGTTCTTGTCCTTTGTTTCAAAACCGATTCCGGTGGGCGACCACATTAAACGTAAACCGTAAACAATTTAAAAATGCTCAAACGAGCCTTTGTCCGACTAACTCAACTAAACGCATTGGAAGTTGGGGGCGTAAGTCGTTGCCTCCGCAGGGTTTTGAATAATTAAAATAAGATTTCATGTTCACATAGTAGGTCAAATGATCCCGATTTCAAAACACTACGCGCGCGTAGTCGTATCGAGTAATTTTTTAAGGTTACCATGAGGTCAAGATCTAAGGCTTTTGCAGATCATGTTTATGAAAATAACCATTCAGTTGACTGGAACAATAGTAAAATCATTGACAAAGAAGGTCATTGGTTTAAAAGGTAATTAAAAGAAGCTTGGATGATTGAACGAATCGAAAAATCAATGGAAGAACATTTAAATGCCAGAGTCTTATAAAATATTATCGTTTTAAGTATTAAGAAAATTTTATTATGAAAACTAATGTTTTGTACAATTCTTAATGATGTTACTTTATTGCATGTTATTATAAATAGTAATTAGTTCCAAGTAGACAAGTAGTTTGGTTGTATTGCCATTTATCCTGACGATGGACGCATAGTCCGAAAGCTTGAGTTTTACAATTTTATAACTTTTATTGTTGGAGAAACATAATTTTTATTCATTTGAGGATAACGATAATAAATTATTATCGGACATAATTGTTCGGTACAAAACTTGATTTGTGAGACAGAAATGGCTGTTACACGAGCTCAACAAACTTGATCCCAAAATTTGCTAGACGCACAGATCAGAAAATTGAAAGTCAGAAAATTGGGCTCAGTTTTGACGAACACTAGCCTCGGTTACGCAAAGAATGCGTTACACTCTTCTGTGAAACAAAAAATAAATCACACATTTCCTGTTTATATTTTGTCTAGCACGTTCTTTTACCTTATTGCAAATATTTCACGAGTTTTTAAATTTTAAAAATGTTATACAAACTATCACATCTTAAAAAAGGCGGGGGCTGCTGAAAATTTACCACAGCCTGTAATGAACCGCCTCAGAATATTTAGATATATGTTATCTAATTTGTTTTTCATCATTAATTACGATCATATATCGTATGTACACTCTTTTCATTTTATAAGAATGTCGAATTTTTCGACTAAGGATAAACGTTAAATTTCTTAAATATAGAATCAAATGTTCTTAAACATTTTCTTAAATTTTTGGCGATTTTCAGTTTCGTGTTCTAATAAAGAAAGATTCTTTTAAAAAAAGAGTGTACCAGAAAAATTTTTTTTTTTAGCTCTTCATCATATCAAGTGTCTGTTTAGTTAATTTTTCCGACTCGCTCCGCTTGTTTCTGTCGAGTATATAGCCAATCTACCGTACATCGTTCATCTACAGTTAGAAATTTCTCAAAAAATTTGCTAGAATTGAAAGACAATTTAAGAGAAATTAATGTTAGAGCCATTATAAACGAATGAGGAATCATATTGTCATCGATACTGAAGCATTTCGGTGAAAAAACTAATAAGAAAAAGAACTAACTGATGAAACTTTGCCGGATTATCAAGGTTATTGTGCACAACCTGTATAAAAAAAGAAAAAAGCGTCTGATGTACAAAAACGAAAGCAGCACAAAATGTTTAATAACAAGCTGGATAAGACTATTTTGAATCTCAATAGTAAACTGAGTAAAAACAATAAAAGGATCTGTCATACCAAAACTTATCTACACCTGCAAATTGAGAATAGCTAATCAACTAAATTCACTGTATATAATTTTTTAAAAACAGTTCATCATCTGAAATACTCATCAGGATCGAGCAACTCAAATGAATTTATTATAATCTTGTTATTCTCAAAGCAAAAATATGAAATTGTTGCATTCTAAAGTGCACATATAACATACTTAGCGTAAAAAGCCTAAAGCGTAAAATTCAAATAAGAAGCAACGATTCACGTTATTTGCATAATGATTTTTACTAGACCATTAGTTTATAACTTAATAAAATGAAACAAAAAATATCAAGACTTGTTTTTCTTATGTCCAACCATGTTCTTGAAAGTACTACAAGGATCATTTAAGGAGGCAGTAAATAGAAAAAAAATTACAAAAAATTTTGTTTTGCAAATTTTTACTTTTGGCAGTTCCTGGAAGCTCAGTTATTCAATAATTAAAATACATGATTTTCTTTTAAAAAACAATTCCCCTTTAACTACAAAAACAAGCTAGCTTATTATCAAGCACTTCAAAATTTTTTCCTTAACAACAAAATGTTTTTCTTTGTTTAATTGGTTGCTATGGACTTTATAGATCCCCAATTTTTAAAAGATGATTTTTGGAAAAAACCTCATATGTATCTTCCAGGCCTCCATGAAATATTCCCGTCCAATCCTGCTCCTCACACTGCATTTGGGGCCTCCTAACGAGTCTGGCAAATAGTGAGTGAATTGTTTGAACTTTTAAAAATTCGAATTATTGTCGTTTTTATCCGTTTCTCGGTCAATTTTACATCACTTGGCATTTCTGTTTTAAAGATAAGATGCCCAAGATTAAACAAAGAAAAGAAAGAGATTTTAGGGCAAAAGACTGGCAGAAAATGCTCGGGGAAGTGTGAGAGGAATCAATGGAGCACGTGGCACTCTTTTTCATCTGCAGACCAGCCTCAAATGGGGAACAAGTCAGCAAAAAAATTACTTAATACTGAATTTGTTAATATGGAGTTTTAGCAAGGAAACTTGATTCGCAACAAGTCAAAGCAACTGGGCCTTCGAAGGAAAATCGCTCGTGACATCAACCTACGAGATTTTTCTCTTCTGTTCTGAACGAGTGCGTCATGTAGAGCAGCTATTTATCAGAAGTATAAAGTGCCATCATCAAGGCTTCAGCTCTGACAAAATAACACATAAAGATCGTGTCTAGCGGAAATTATGTTTTTAAAATGGTCGGATTGCAGGGAAAGTGGCCGTACAAGTTATCAGACATCACACGATAGATTTCAGATGAGATACTGGAACAACAGCATCGTTTCTGCCTCAAACGTAAAGATTTCTAGTACTTGATGCAGATTTGGGGTTGACAGAAATGAAAATGCAAATGAGTATACTAGTTCTATTCGCTTCCCTAATGTTTTTTTTCTCATGAATTGGGTCCCATAATTGAAAGACTGGGAAAAAATGAAAGATTAAAAAGATACCTGAGAAGAGAAACCAAGAATCAAAATGAAAATGTAAAATGGGCAGCTGTGGGCATATGCACCTAAAACTGTGCTCACAGTAAAATGTCGAGTAACTTTAGCAGTGTGAAAACTGTAAGTGTTGTATATTCTGTTACAAATAGCAAAGCAAGAATGCCTTTAAACATGGGCATTGTTCTAGGGGAAAATACCATGAGAGCATTTAGAAAGGAGGACAGAAGTCGAGTTGAAAATGCTGCTCGGAAAGTCTCCAAAGATATTGTGCTGATACAAATTAATACGGTGGCCTACAAATGCACTCCCAATTCCAAAAGCTCACTCCCAATTCCAAAAGCTCACTCCGAAATACAAAACCTCACTCCGAATTCTAAAAGCTCACTCGGAATTCTAAAAGCTCACTCCGAATTTTTAAAAGCTCACTCCGAATTCTAAAACCTCACTCCGAATTCTAAAAGCTCACTCGAATTTTAAAAGCTCACCCTGAATTCTAAAACCTCACTCCGAATTTTAAAAGCTCAATCCGAATTCTAAAACCTCACTCCGAATTACAAAACCTCACTCCGAATTCTAAAACCTCACTCCGAATTACAAAACCTCACTCCGAATTCTAAAACCTCACTCCGAATTACAAAACCT
>JAOTRI020147046.1:0-10430 GCA_028564885.2 Zoanthus sanctaehelenae
TCATTTTCATATGAAAGGTTTCGCACCTAGACTCGTTTTCAAACAGAGGCACAAGAGAACTCGGAAATGGTCTATTTCAACAACGTAATTTATTCTTAACTGTTAGAACAGTAAAGATAGGCAAAGGATAAAGCTGATCAAACCACAGACAGCGAAGATACAACCCGATTGAAATTCAACTACACTCAAACTGCACTAAACTTGAGAAATTCAGACTAAACTTTTCAAGTTTTTTCCCTCCATAATGCGCATGCATTAATCGTGACAATGTCAAACTGGGTAGTTAGCGTGATTTACGTTTAGTTTTATTTTGACTGCAGTTGCTTACGATGCCAACATGGTTAACTACATGTGGAGAAAAGGTGCGAAGACGGTCACCATACTCAAGGACGTTATGGCTGAGTTTGACGTCGTGGCTGTGGAATGCTCTGAGAAAAGTGTAACATATGTTTCAGGTATCTTAACTGAACAACGTTAGTAAAGTAAGGAAAACTAACTAATAAAAATGTCTTAAAAACACAGTAAACTGCGACACACGCCACACAACTAAATGCAAGCTCGGGGGCAAAAACTATCTTTAAACCAAATTTGGCACAATCACAAACACACATACAAATGTCACTCACTCACTCACTCACTCACTCATTCATGCCTATTATGCCATTTGGAATGTAGGGCAGCAACAAAGTTATGCCACTCTTGTTTGTTCTGAGCCATCTTCTGAACAGACCCCCATGAATGATTGATCATCTTGAGCTCCCTTTCCGCCTTAGTTTTGGCGCTCAAGACTCCCATCTTTCTGTCAGTGGCTTCCTTTCGGCTTTCACCACTGTCATTCATACTAGCATCTTGCGATGACTCTGGAAGCCCATCACACCCAATAGTGTTGATTTCCACTGTTGCTATTTCCGTAACAAGAGTGTTTTTTATGGAACATGGTTGTTAGCCTAGTGTCCAACCCCCAGCCTGGAGGACCTGGGTATCACTCTTAGTCAGGCCCCTACCCTTCGACCTGTTCGGCATGGGTGACCCTACCAGGTGTTCATGACACCAGCCGACATAGTGTCGGGGTCACTAGGGTCGGGGTCATTAGGCTCGGGGTCACTAGGGTTGGGGTCACAAGGGTCGGGGTCACTAGGGTCGGGGTCACTAGGGTCGGGGTCACTAGGGGCGGGGTCACTAGGGTCGGGGTCACTAGGGTCGGGGTCACTACGGTCGGGGTCACAAGGGCGCGCAAACCGCTCTACCTAGGTAAGGTTGTGATCCCTATGGAGCATACAAATGTAAATGGTACAAAATAGTTCAAACATTTTTTAAACAGTTTAGAGGTCTTAAAGACCTGTGTTATAATTGTCGACGAGGAAACGACCATGCACTTGATTAACCATGAATATCAGTCAGCAGTACTGGCAAAAAAAATTGCATTTCAATTTATAAACACAATTTATACAGTTACAGATTATTCTATACATGCGTCTCTGGGGAAAAAAATGTACAATATTTTGTTTTAATTATGAATTCACGAGGTTTGAAGTTTTTTACCTCCACAAAAGACCTAAGCGAATAAAATCTTGAATTAAAAAAATGGTCACGTCCCACAAACTTTTAGTTTCCAATAATTTGTTTTTATAAAAAGTGGGTCTTAATTATGTCGTGCTCCGAAAATAGTTTATTGTTCCTTGCTGCAACTATACACTGCGGGCTCATTGGTGTGGAGTCATTGCCCACTCAGGTGTTAAGTAATAAAATGCATGCTATATTTATCTTATGGTTTTCTTTCCGGACCCAACCTCAGATGCATTAAGTTTTTACTTTTCCCAACCATCCAATAGACCCTTTTCAGATAGATATTTCGGTTTTCTAAGAACGGATAGCATCATCACGTTTATCACATCAATACTAGTAAAAATGCAAAATTTCTATGAGATTGCTCAAAAATTGCCGGAGGTATAAAGATAAAGTAAGTATTTCGATAAAATTCTGCAAAAAAAATGTATGGGTTTTGCATGATAGCGAAGCTGGACGAGCATTTGATGAGCGTTCAGCCTCGTTGCAATACTAAAATCATACATTTTCTTTCAATAATAGCGCAAAAATATTTAGTTTGAAATGATTGTTTATATATTCGACAATTGATGAGCCAAATCGTATTAACACACTAATACAGCTATTACATCACCGCTTTGAATTTTTAATACAGATCTTAAGCACCGAAACATTTCTTCACGACGGAGGTCAATCCTCCGAGAGTATGCTGGATTGTGAACAGTGTTTTGGGCGCCATTTTGTAATTTAAGCAGCACGCGCATGCTACCACGACTGAAGCACGCCGGGTAAAAGAGCGCGAAAACATACTTGATGAGCTTGGTCGTAAACAAAATGATCGTAAAACTGGTTGCACGTACAGCAAGAACCTTGGAGAAAAAGTCATTGTTAAAGTAACTGTAACTTATTATTTACTTTACAAAAATATTTATTTTCAATATTTCGGTGCTTGAAGATATAACATTGATGAAAAAACTGCGCAGTTCTGACAAATCAACACGGAAGCAAAAAGCAGCTTGTAGGTCTCCGTGACTGAGATCGCTACGGCCACATGACGTGTTCAGGTACGCGACATCTGTTGACAGTTTAACTCCGGTTGGACTCCGTGAAGATCACCACGACCACATGACGTGTTCAGGTACGCGACATCTGTTGACAGTTTAGTTCCGGTTGGACTCCGTGAAGATCACAACGACTACATGACGTGTTCAGGTACGCGACATCTGTTGACAGTTTAGTTCCGGCTGGACTCCGTGAAGATCACCACAACCACATGACGTGTTCAGGTACGCGACATCTGTTGGCAGTTTAGTTCCGGTTGGCCTCCGTGACAACAACCAGAATGTTTGTTTGTTTCTTTTAAAAGCTCTGTAATGTAACAAAATCGCAAACCCTTAAGTGAGCCATAACAAATTATTACAACAGAACAGCCAACCCAGTTGGGATAAACTACGTATACAATCAGGCTAACTGCCCACTGCTGCTATCTCTCAGACTGACTCGTGTATGTAATATATATATGGAGGTTTTGTCCGCTGCCATGGAACTTAAATAGTGATAGCACGTAAACCGCACGCATACACTGTTGATTAATTATGAAGAATATAGAGAATATTACATGGGCGCGCGGTGTTCTATGGATAATTATAATATAACTACGATGTAACGCGCGCTCTGATTGGTTCGAATCTGGGCTTTGTTACGCCGATAAAGTCAAGTTTTTGCTTGCTTGTTTTGCCGCTTGTTTTGCTATATCATAAAAGCATTATAGCACAACTTTCTATGACGTTTGGGTGAAATATATCCTGACTTGTGATGTTGGGAGAGACACTTGATACATTGTAAAATCACTTGCCTGCGGTATGTGATTTTACAACGTTCTTGTGTTTCTCCCAACATCACGAGTGCTCTATTTCGCCGATAAAGACATAGAAAGTTGTGCTTTAATGCTTAATTATATAATAAATGTAAATCTTATATTTTGTAGGAGTATACAAAGACCTGATCGTGTCTTTTACATTTCAACGTCGTATGGGTTTTTACTTTATCCAATACTACATTCCCAGTATCGTTATGGTAATGCTTAGTTGGATCTCATTCTGGATGGATCATCGCTACATTGGGGAACGAATCTCCCTCGGCATTACTACTGTTCTCACCATTGTGTTTCTACTCAGTTCGAGTAACTCAGCCATGCCACGCGTTTCTTATGCGAAAGCAATAGATTGGTACCTACTGGTCTCGTTTTTGTTCGTGTTTAGCACTCTTGTCACAGATCTTGGTATCTACAAGCTCAGGCGAAAAGAAACAGGAAACAATGATAAAACAGAAAGTAGAAGTAATAGGCAGGTAAGTCTGATTGTGTAATTAATGTGTTTTGGATGTTCGTTCAAATTTAGATTTAGATTTAATTAAAAGAATATGAAGGGTAAGAGAGTGAGTCCTCCATATAGATCTTATTCCTAGGGTTATCCATATCTGATGATTACCAACAAAGGATGAAGGGTAAGAGAGGGAGTCCTCCATATAGATCTTATTCCTAGGCTAATCTCTCTCGAGTAATGTTTTGACATGAAACTCAGCTCTTCCTCTTTGCGAGGGCTTTTCTCACAACGTGATTATTGAGCAAAGTCCTTAAAATTAAAGTTTTTGGAATGAATCTATAAGTAGGAGCGACCAACTCCCATAATAGACCTATGTCATGGCGTTTTCACGAACTGATTTATTTTTAGATAGCTTTTAGCGGGAAATTTCAATAGGATTTCCTGTTCCGGAGGAATCAGGCAATTGATACAAATTAACACTGACGTTATTCATTAAGTTTGGGCGCATGTGATTGGTTTGAATTCACGTAAACTGAACTAAAATAAGTCGGTTCGTAAAAACGCCGTGACACTAGAACATGGAATTTGCTCGCTTCTACTTATGGGCTGCCGCTTTTGATAAATTTGATTATTCTCCCATGTCTGTTGGACAACATCCACGCAAGGAGTGAGTATAATCCACATAATCTTAAAATATAGACAATCTATGCTGTTCAGATGGTGAGACGCTGCTTTCTAAATTATGTTACTTTTATTTTTATTATTATTATTATTATTTTTTTATTATTATTATCTCCCCAGGAGCCAAAAATTGTCTTCAAGTGCAGACATAACATTAGACCCCAGTACGTCGCGGATAATACTGGCCGGATCCACGTAGTATCAAGTTATGAAGAGAACGAGAGTTCGTTGTCTGAATCAATCATGGCTACTCTTTGCTGTATACCTGTAAACCCGCCCCGAGAAGATGAACGCAATTTAGGGCAAAGTATGAACAAGCTTTGTCGTTACCTCTACCCATTGTCCTTCGGTCTCTTTAACCTTATATATTGGTTAACCTTAAAGTACTCCTAGATGTGATTTCATGGACAAAGCCGCCTCCATTCTCGGACTGGTAGATTTCAACTGGACTTTGGCTGTTTGAAAGCCAACACATTTATTGGTATCCAAGAAAAGAAGGTTGCAGTTTCAAGCCAGGTCAAAGGAAATGACAAACGTTCTGGAAACTGCTCTTTTAGCAAAAGATTTCACGCTATACAGTACAGAACAGAAACGAAGAACTCGTCACGGGTATCCTAAGAAATTGCGTGTTTTTATTGTACAGAACTTTAGAGTATTGCTTTAAGAATACAATATGTAATGTAGCAACGTCAGACTAAAAATCCAACTGTTATCTTAATTGTTTTTATATTGTATCGCTTCTCAGTTTAGCATTAAAAGAAGCGATAAAAGAGTGGTAAAATTAAAGAGAAGGTCGAGAGCTAAAATCAACCAACTAAGGATTTACTATCAAATCCAACTTATAAAATCTAATTTGAAGTCAAAACAGGTAAATTAAATTTGGTCCCTGCTGCTCGTAAGTCCTATTAGTGCTAATCCACGATAAATAAATTGTTGTTCGACAATCAAAATGTAACTTTAGACTAAATCGCTTGCCAAAAAGACACGTTTGGTTTATCTGTCACGAATGACTAATGCACCGTAAAAGTTTTTCGCACACTAGGAAATTTTGTTGATCCAACTTCTCACGAATAGCAAGTGCGCATGCGCGCTATAAGTTCACCAGTGTGCGTCGGGCTTAACAATGACATCCCAATCTTTATCAAATAGTTTTAACTTTCAAAGTGGTATTAATTTGTGATAACAGTTATCACATACTAAATATTCTTGTTTAGCAATTTATACTGGCTTGCAGTTTGTAGTTTTCTTCTGTAACGAAGAATTGAAAGGTTCTGGCATGTTTAAAAGCCTGCACTCATACGCTTTACACAAACGTTTTTGAATTTAACTTGATTGAAAAGTAAATACAATTTGCTGTTTTTCTACATCATCCGCAAGTTTTCTAGCTTAAAATGTTGCTGACAAAACAAAGCATTCAGCTGCCATACTTCAAACAAAAGAAGTGACCGAAAAGGTTTATGGTCAGGAAGTGGATAACTAGCATAATTTAATATTATATGATTAATGACTTGTCTTGTCGATCTTTGATCAATATAGTTTAAACCAACAACGTATTATTCACCTATGTATTAAGAAATTTTATCCATGTTTTTGAAATTTGATCGAGGGTTAGTTAATCGGACTTTTGAGAAAGCAGGAGCTTATAATCCATCAATGACCCTTCTAGCAGTTAGTTTTCTGCAGTGGCTGGTGTTGGGAAAGCCTCGACTTTTAATATTCATTTTCGGCAAAATCACGATTGTATTGGTATTATGCACCTATATATAAAACCCAAGAGGGATGGGGGTGCGGACAAGGTTAGGGATTTGTGTCTGTGACCCGAAATTTTTGTAAAACGCCCATGGGTCGGGCGTCAAAAAATCGTCAAATAAAGTTCAAGGTACCCACCCCGGGAACACAAAACACATCAAATCTCTTGACAACGGGCTTGACAACGATCAAAATACCCTCCCCCCGGGAAGGCTAGTATCATCAAATGCCCAGCCAGGGGTCTAAAAATTGTGTCAAATGCCCGCCCTATGCCTGCGGGCTTTAGATTGATACGTGCATTATAAATAGAAATGACTAATTTACACAATTGTCGATAGCTTTATTTGCCGTGAAACTTAGTTGTACTTTCTTAGCTTCTTGCAATTATATTGTATATCTCGTACAAATGAATAGAAAGCTGATTGGTTAACTTGGAAGGGTTTAGCCAATCACCATTCACCTCCGAGCTGGCGAAGCAAAACAAAATGGCTTCCCATTTCGCTCCTGTTTCAAAATGTCAGAAATAAAGCAGGGGCGGATACAGGGGGTGAATTGGGTGAATTTTCACCCCCCTTTTCTCAATTTTCTGGTGCATTCTTTGTACTTGCCACCCTTCTTCTCCTAAAGTCACTGGTAAAGTCTTTGTATTATTCACCCCCCTTCTAGAATTTCTGGATCCGCCACTGATAAAGTTCCACTTTGCTCCGCTAGTTACTCCGCTTGTGTAGAATACATAACTACAATTATTCAACTTAGTGTCAGTGAAAGTGCTGGATATTTACGTCGCTGCTCAGCGGCTCGTTAAATATCCACCATATTCACTTCCTCTTCGGTGAATAATTATTAATTATAAATTTGATTGCTATTTGAAAATTAATTATATTGTGCATTATCAAACGATTTTAGGAGAGATGGATTTATCAAAGGTTTGATTTCAATCCTTCCACGATCATTTTCAGTTGGTATAAAATTATAAATATTACTGCGTTTCTTTTTTGTAGTCATAAAAGTGATAAATAAAATTTCTATACTTGATATTACATTAATGTAAAAAATCTCGTGCTCCATTACATTTAAAATAAATACATGTCAATATACTGAAAAATAATACAGCTCCTAAGTCTTGTGCTTGGTTTTATTGTATGACTTGATTGGAATGACTTGTAACAATATTACATTGTATATATACCTCATATTAACCGAGTGCGAGGTCCGTACCGTAAGTTACGGACCCAACGTTTTTTCCATTCTAATGGTCCTTGGAAGCGCTTGGAAAAATCTTGGGTCCGTAACAAACGGTACTGATCGAGCAAACGAGGTTAATAAGATATTTATTATATGGCTTTTTGCCGGAAGAAAAACGTTCTGGAACGAATCAACGGTTGACACGCAGCGAAGACATTTTATTGGATAGTAAATAATTAGAATGTTATCTCCTACTCCAGGAGATCTTGTCAAAGGAATGGACTCGCCGAGAAAAAATATTCGGAAAGTCGGGAAATGTTTATTTTCACTGCTATCTCCAGTACGTACAACGAAAACAACCTTTTTCTTGAAGGCAGATGTTGTTCTGTTCCTCTAGAAATCAAAATATTCCCCACAATAACGCACTATGCAATACCTAAGGAATAAACTAGGTATTTGAAAAGCGATAACCGAAACTTCCCGAGTGTTTTTCCTGTACTGATATTTTTATTTTTGCCGTGACTCAGTTAATCAATAATACGTTAGAAATATTGTTATGTTGATGTTTATATGTTCCAGTTAAGTTCCACTGATGCGTTTTAGGCTATAAATTTGAAGTTAAGAAATGCTCAAGAAGAATAAACTAAATTTGTTTTCGTTATTTAAAAAATGCTTCTCAAACAATCGATATTTATTATTGTTAATTCCCATCTAAGTTGGCAGCAATAGTCGTGTTTTTTGTTTCATTTTTGTTTTCCCGGTGTTTCCCACAGACCCCGGCATCCCGTGTTTTCCATAGACCCCGGCATCCCGTGTTTTCCATAGACCCCGGCATCCCGTGTTTCCCACAGACCCCGGCATTCCGTGTCTTCCATAGACCCCGCCACCCCGCGCCCCGTTTTTTCCACCAAACGAATCAGTTTGGGCTATTAACACAAGTTTGTTTTATTTGATAAATCTTTGGTCTTTTTCTGAGACCGGATTCGATGTGCCAGATTCGTCTTGCTTCGTTGCCATCTTGTGATATTATGAACAAGCGGCAGAAAAGTTTGTTAAGTTCCTATCTAGGTAGGTAAACATTTAAATTACCGCCTATTCTCTTGTTTAATATACCGAAAAATGCAGTTGTTTCAATTAATTTATGTTTTTGTGGTTTCGTTTTGAATAATTGTTATTAAAAGTGAACTCGTCCATTTATTTACTGACTTGACGACAAACTGTTGTTAATTTTTAAAATGATCTCAAACAAACATAGTTTAGATGTTTTGTATATTTTCGTTACAGCTTCTATAAGTTTCTTAAGTATCGTGCTTCCGACAAATGTCATTGACCCGGTTTTAAATGATTATTGCTGTGAGTAAAGTATTCTTTTTTTAGATTTGATGCTTCTTTTACAATCAAAACAAACACGGCAGGTTTGGGAGGTCCATACCCGGGGTCCGTACCGTAACTTACGGACCCCGAACTGACCAATCAGAGCGCGCGAAATTCGACGGCCATATAATAAACTTTTTTATCGTATTGGTACTGTAACATTATTACATTGTAAATACTATCTTATTGTATTGGTACTGTAACAATATTACATTGTATATACAACCTTATTGTATTGGTACTGTAACACTTTGAGGGTTTTATCTTTGCTAAACAGTTAGAATTGAAATTTAACATTTGGCAAAATGATAACCAGACATTAAAATTATATAGTTATTCAAACTAGAATTTAGAATTGAAACAACTGACATTATTGATAGCAAAAAAAATGCGAGTTTTTATCCTAGACGTGACGTCATTTTATCAAAACTTTCACATTTTCAGGACAGCCTGGCCTAGTCCTTTGTTAAAATAACTTTTCACTTTTTACTTTTTACAAATAAATTAAATTGCTTCTAAATATGCTTTGATTATCATTTTCCATCGTAAACTTTATTTCATTATGTTCAGTAGACTTTTAAAAGCAAACACCACCCAAACTCTACTCCGCTTTTTGGCCAGAACCGACACGCATGCGCACAATCAGCTTCACCCGAGTAACTTCAAAGTGAATATCAAAAACAATTTGGCAAATAAACAACGATAACAGACAGCACGCCACAATTTCTATTTGTCAACAGCTTTATTGGAGTAAAAAGTCAATGACAATACATATTTGTAAGACTAAGGACTGTTAACACCATTCGCCATGTTTAAGTATTTCCACGTCCGTAAAACAAACTTCATCTTCAACGTCTTTGGTAGATTTTTTTGGTTTTAAATCTAACAAAGACATTTTGCCAAATATTTTCGCCTTGTCCTTTGATTCGCTCTCTGGTGTTGGTTTCCTGGTAATCTGTTCCTCTTTGTCATCAAAATTTATTACACATATATTCACTTTGCATTCCGCTGGCTGGTTTGGTTGCGGCTCTTCGATGAAGCAAGGATCGTTGGTAATAAATCCTTCAGTGGCTCGATAAGCTTTGTTGATTAGCTCATACGACAGAAACATTTCAGGTTCAAAAATTTCTTCAGACGAGTTGCTTACTTCGTCTACATACAGTCCTTGATCTAAACTAATCTGTCCTGATTTGTTTTCGACAAACTTTTTAAGGGGTGTCTCTTCTGCTTTGTCTTTTAAGACCTTTTGTCCGCCTGTTGGAAACAAAATAAATCAGTTCAAGTAGCTTTCGATTTAGCTACTAGACGCATGCGCAACAAATCTCTACTCTACTCGATGCATCCATATCTTAAATTACAATATACTTTGATATAATATAATATACTGCTCCATTATTCGTACAGTTTTATTGATTGCATAATAATAATAATAATAATAATAATAATAACTACAACAACAACTATAATGATAATGAATGATAATGATAACGATAAAGATAACGATAACGATAACGATAACGATAACGATAACGATAACGATAATGATAATGATAATGATAATGATAATGATAA
>JAOTRI020147057.1:0-10430 GCA_028564885.2 Zoanthus sanctaehelenae
TTGGTCCGGCCGGGAATCAAACCCGAGACCTCCCGCACAATAGACTGGCACCTTACCAACTAGGCTAACCAGGCGGCCGTTGAGCATATCAGAGAGTGTAATTTGCAAAATGCAGAACATGACTACAGTTTACTTGGTTGGCAGAAGTACATCTATGAAAAAATAAACTCTAATCCTAACCCTATAGCTAACTATAAACTTTACCCTAACCCTAAAATTACTCAACATGCATAAATGGAAAGTTTTTATGGCCGCGATTATGGAAAAGTCAGCAATAAATGTTTTTTCGCTGACCTAGTACATGGTAGTCGTGTTCTGCACTCAGCATTCTGCAAATTACAACTGCCCTGTAGAATATGTCATTCAAATAAAACTTTTTTTCTGATAAAATTATTATGAATCACAAACTTACAACAATCCATAATTACTGAGATATCAAGAAACAAGACAAAGAAGCAGGTCATGAACAAAGCAATTAAGGTGGCTGGGCAGCAGCTGAGAGGACTGAGTGAACAGCCAAACAAGGAATAAATGGAAAATTTTAAATGGAAAGTTTTTATGGCCGCGATTATGGAAAAGTCAGCAATAAAATTAATGCTTTTTCGCTGACCTAGTACATGGTAGTCGTGTCAAATAAAGCTTTTTTCTGATAAAATTATTATGAATCAAAAACTTACAACAATCCATAATTACTGAGATATCAAGAAACAAGGCAAAGAAGCAGGTCATGAACAAAGCAATTAAGAAGGGGGCTGAGCAGCAGCTGAGAAGACCGAGTGAACAGCCAAATAAGGTGTTTAAGCTTGTGAAATCAATGAAAAAGGGTGAGAAAGATATTGAGAGAGGAAGCTGCATGTGAGGTAGTGATGATAGGGTGAATTTCAGTGAGAAAGATAGAGGAAAAGTCTAAAAAAAATGCATGAAACAAATTATGAATGTGGACAATGAATAGGACCAGATCGTGGAAGCAGAACTCGTGTAAGGGCCAAATGAGAGAGTTAGTTGGGAAGAGGCAGCAATGAAGATATTTGAAACCTGGCTGAGCCTTCTCATGTGCTCCCTCTGTCTTTAATGAGACGTTAATTTATTCTGCACATTTATCGTTCTCTAGAAACAAATTTGAGAGAGAGAAAATGTTGGGGTATTCTAAAGTTGCTCTGCATTTATTGCAATTATTGTACTCTAATCCCAAATGGGGATTACAGTAGTTAAGTAAATTTTAAACAGGGGTGTACTTATTTGTGCATGCATGTAGTTTAATTGTATAAATTAATAGAAGTTATAGTCTGCATATTGTTATTTTGAAGTAACTGCTGAATACCCTACCACTACATTTTGCACGGTTAAAAAGAATATATATGCCCCAACAAGAAAACTTTACAAAATAGTAAAATCTCACAACTGACGGAATAACCCTCACATGCACGGACCGGATTTATTTATTTATTTTCTTAGCTTTGCCTTAGAAATTAACTAAATAACAATACAATAAATTAAATAATATCATATTAATACAGTAAATGTATTAAAGACAAAACAGAATAAGGCAGGGTGACTACAACAGCTAATGCTAATTACGGTGAGCCCAGGATTAAAAAAGTAAGAATTATGCTATACACTAAAGTATTATTTCAAAACTAGTAACAACATAAAATAGGTTTTGAAAGGTTGCGCGAGGTATTACATTAATTTTAAGCAGATTGATTTCCAATTCCAGGTTCGAGGGTCCTCGATATCAAAGCGCAAAGTAAGTAGATTTCTAAATTGGTTGATAAAATAACGTGGTATGCGTGATGAACGAATTTACTCACAATCTTCTGTCAAACCACACAGCTTCGCAATTCTTTAGCTGTAATGCTGCCATTACAACATTAACATCGTAGTTTCCAAGTCCGAGAACATTTTTATGAGGATTAACAAATGCGTCAGGATTCAACGAGTAACAAATATTGTCAAGATCTTGTCGTGTGAATGCTTTTTGATCTTGGAACAGATTATTTAAGGTATGTAGAGCACACATCATCAAGCTTTGGTGTTCGTGATATATCCCTCCTGCAGTAGCCATTTTGAAAATTAATAGTCCAATTTAGAAGTTGTCTTTAAAGGACATCCAAGATATATGCTCCACGATGAACTGAGGAAAATCCTTATGGACTACTGGAGAATGTATTCTAAAAACTCTCATAAAGATTTCTTGAGCATATTCACCCAAAATATTTTTTGAAACCTCTACTCTTTGCAAGGAATTTTCGCGCATCCAGGTCGGATGAAAGAACTTCGATTCCCTCATTTTCATTCGGTGTAGTGGCTTTATGCCCATCGTGACGTCTGCTCGAGGCAGCCGTGTTCATCATGTGAGAAGCCTGGGAACAATAGAAACTTTTTAGAATAATTAGAAAACTTCTTTAGCTTTCCACGCGCAAGCGCGAAATGCGTTTAGAGGTGATGAAACGTTGATAGTTTTTTGGTAATGTTGCTGTTTATGTTCTTTAGTTGCATCATTCAGACACCTGCTATTCGTCTGTCGTTTATAAACTTTGACAGCTTGGCAACAAACTCACAAGTACGCAACTTTCTATTTTGATTCAACATCTTTCGAATGCAGGGTGAACCGTGAAACTTTGGAGCGTCCAGGAATCAAAGCGCATTGCCACATCTGATGAAGTGATGAATGAGTGAACAACCAGCAAACCGAATTTGTAAGGTAGTTTGTAAATAACTACTTGGAAACACTTTATAAGCTGTTTTAATTTCCTCTTTACTAAACCGTTGTGAGGTATATTTCAGTATTTCTACCACTTTCGATTTTATAGTTTAACATAACTATTAGCCAAACAAATTTTAAAATTATATAATACATAATTACAAAAGTATTTACAGAGCGGTCAAATTCGTTAATTCTTCGTTAGTTCAACTACAGTTATTAACAGCAAATGAATTCATTTCTGCCTACTATTGTTAAATCATACAAACTAAACCTTACCCAGACCCTCTCTTAATCTAGGATTATTGTTTGGTTAGGGTTGGGTCTGCAGTATGCTGTGGTCTGCAATATCATACATTGCAAAACAAATTGATGTTTTTTCAGACAAAAAATGTAGAGCGTACTTTAGTAATATATTTAACAATGAATTAGACCTCGAGACAGCATGTACTACAAGTCAACATATTGAGCTAAAATGAAATATGAATACATGCTAATTTGGAGATGCTAAAGGAGTGAATTTTTCAATTTTTAACTCTTGTTTGTGTCTGTAAAAACTCTATGAAAAAGTAGCAATACTTCTGTTTTCTAATGCTTGTAACTTACCAAATTTTGGATATTTTCATTCCATACTTAGTAGCTTTTTATTGCCCTCTCGGGTATTGAACTATCTAGAAGTTCTTGTAAATAGTCATTTGACACTTCCACAAAACACAAAGGAGCTGCCATTGTTTTCACAAACTCATCATCTCGAACTATCACAATTAGCCCAAGGTTAGAGAGCCAATCATATTGTAGTATGTGTAATAGCCTTAATGTTGGAAAATACTAATATGTAATAGAACTGGACTGCATGCATAATAATTTATAAGTATATCCCAAAATATAATTTATTCTGCTTCCATTTGATATCTTTATAATTAATATTATATTTTCTTAGGAGTGTAACCTTGAAATCAATCATGAGTGCAGCAGCTGAAACTATAAATGTTTCAGAACAACTGGCCCAGATTAAAGCTGGCAAGCATGATGGTCAAGTGCAGGAAAACACTACAAACAACATATTTGCTCCAGATACTGATAATGAAGTATACAGTAATGGACATGTGAATGGAGAAAAGATCTTTGAAGACCAAAGAGTATGTAAATGACTTTCAATAGTTGCTTTAAGCCTTTCAGTCCCAGTTGTTAAATGATAAATTCTCCCAACTTGGGCCAATATCTCAGTGAAAATATTTGAGAGAATTTTAATTTTAATCTTTAACTGTTTTAATCCATTCTCATTATCTTATTACCAAACTGTTTAATTATACTATATAAGTTGTGTTGGGAGAAGTTTGGTGCTGATAAATAAGTACTGGCCCAACTGAAAGGGTTAAGTACTTTGAATACTGGAAAGTGATTTGGGACTGGGTATATAACCTTTTGTGTTGCATTCATGACCAGTGCAGTTGAAAACAGCACCCAGGTGAACTTTAGAGTACATCCTTGGTTAGCACAGAAAATTTGTGTCTTTTGAACTCTTCAAAAAACTCATAAATTAAAGTATGTCTTTAACCCTTTCAGTCCCAGATAAATTATTAAGTTCTCCCAACTTGAGCCCATACTTTTCATTGAACAAGTTTGAGAGAATATCACTTTTAATCTCCAGTTTGCTTTGTTTGATCAATTCTCATTTTCTCATTACCAAATGTCTTAATTTGTATTTGTTATGTAAGGAGAAATTGAGTGTCGATAATTGATTGGGAGTGAAAGAGTTAATACCCTGATTTTTGTGAGAGATATATGATGAAGTTCTCAATTCCCACTAGATGATCCCTATTGTCACTTTCTATCTTTTGAGAGAATTTAGCATTTAGACTTATAAAATCACTTGTATCATTGTTGACCTTAAGATCATGTGGTGTGAAGCAGACTTAGATTTTAAAGGTTAAGGGACTAACACCCCAAACAGTTAATTTTTGTGAGAACTCTGTGCAACAGACTTTATGGTCAATAATATTATTTATGATTAGTGTTTTTAAAAGACAAAATATGCCCTTCAGCATTTCCTTATGCAGTATTAAATTACAACGAGTTTATACAGAATTTGTCTGGTAAACGATATTTTATATTTTCTTATTTAAAGCTAGCACTTGTGAGTCCAGATGAAGATCAGTATGAATTGTTGCTGCATCAACTAAAGCAAAGGATTGAGGAAGGCCAAGGAGAAACTATTTATGAAATTGGTCTTGGAGGTGCTGCAGTCTTTAAAATTGTTTTATAATTATAATTATTATTATTATTATTATTATTATTATTATTATTATTTAGTTATTATTATTATTTCCACTTTCACAGGCTGATATTTGCCACAATAAAATCCTGAGGAAACGAGTTATTGCCTATGGCCAAAGGTTCCACAGGATCTTTTCTCCTTAGCTCAAGTATCAAGCACCTTTCTCAAAATCCTTGTTGTTCCTAATAGTGCTGTCTTTTGTAAGAACGCTGTTTGGAGTGTAATGCCCAGTGTCTCAACCCAATTACCTAACTTTCTTGTTACTCTGGACACCAAGAGTGTCAACATTTATGGGGTATTACCTGTCAGTGAGCACTTTTCAGATTCCACATTTTCATGATTTCTCTCTTCAGGCCCTGGTATTTTTCAATTGTTATTATAATTGTTATTATTTTATTATTATTATTATTATTACTATTACTATTATTATTATTATTATTTATATCATTATACTATATTCATACATAGACTGATATACCGGGTAAGTGTTGCGAAAGTAGAAAAACTTGATTAAAAGGATGTTAAAAACAAAGGAAAGGTGTCAGCAATATCTTCAGTTGAGAGGATATGGAAAATATGTCACTCATATCCCCGGATGTAGTTTGAAATGAATTCTACAGGTGGCATATATATTTTGCAGTGAAACATTCCTATGTATGTAATAAATATATATAATATAATTTTAATACATAAAATTATACAACAGCCACTACTAAATATTGTACGCAGTCATGTATGTTAAGTTACTTTATATAATTGTTTTCAGTTGATATCTTTCAATGAATCTTTTTCAGTTGATGGTAGCATGAGTGGCCTCAATGCAGATGACTTAGCAGCTTCTGTTGCAACTCTAAAGAGCCTGGGAGACACATGTAATGCAGATGTACAGTTACTGAGGGAAAAATCTGGTGAAAATGGTGTTATAGCTGAATACCTTGTGCGGAACAGGGCAGAGGAGAATGATTTTATGGAAATAAGGTAAAATAAATATAATTACAAGTCAAAACATTGTGGGAATCAACAAGTATCATCAAAAAGATTATTCTCAACCTCAATTTTCAACTATGCCTATGCTTTTGCAAAGTACAATAATCCATCTTACTTTGATTCATATTCAAACAACCTTGCTACAAAGTCCCTTTACATGACAGAGTACTTGAAGGTCCTTAGAAACTTTGATTTTGAGTTTCTAAGGTCTTGGAAAGCCCTTGAAAATAAAAGGTTTTTTGTTTAGGGCTTTTTAGGACCATTTAAATATGGGAATCATTGAGAGTCAAGCAGGTGTGATTGAATGCAATAAAGCTCAATAAAAAGACTGTTCTTCTTTTATTATCGATTGCTAATAGTATCATGTATTGATTAAGGACCTACTGCAAAAACAATGTAAGTGACTTTGTATGAATGATAAATTCTTCCAAATTAATCGGGGCTCAAAATAGCAGCCGGCTACCGGCGATGGCCGGCAGATTTTGGACTTTGTCGGTGATTTTTGTTTCAACAACACAGTTGTATTGTACGGGTTACTTACATTTATACCGTTTTGCAAACAGGATATTTTACCTGGCTACGAAAACAGCCGGCAAAAATTTTTGGACCAAACTAAAGAGCTTACTAAAAAAAACAAAAATTTTTACGGTATTTTGAACCCTGTTAATATGGCCAAGTATAATGTACTACTACCGGTAAGCAATTATCATAATTAAACCTTAAACCCACTCAATTTCTCCTAGGCCTACATACAAATTACAAAACTAAGAAAGTGCTGAGACGCATAATACAAGGATTTTCAGTCTTGTTGGAGTTTAATATAATTAATTTTATGGCATGTTATGGAATGGACAGGTTTTTTTTGACATGAGCATAAGACAGCGAGAAAAAGGCATCTCAAAGAGGGCATTGATGATTGTAATTAATAAGGCTAGTATTGAAAGAATCAGACTATAAGTATTTTTCAATGCATTTCCAGTAGATGAATTTAAATCATGTTCAACTAATGTTATCAGGTAGCATAATTATGTATTTCTATCATCACTAATGTTTTAACCACCATCAGCAGTTACCATAAATATTCCTTAAAATTTCTGTGACTTTAAGTGTATTTGTATTCTGACGACAAGAATCAGATGCTATGATAATTATTTCCATCATCACCAGTATTGTCACAAAGCAGGTGCTATCAAATGAATATATCTCACCATCAGTGTTTAACCCTCTCAGCACCAGTTGTTTCGTTAAATTCTCCCAACGTGAGCTTATACTTTTCATGGAAAATGTTTGAGAGAATTTTCATTTTAATCTTTAACTGTTTTCTTTGTTTGATCAATCCTTATTATTTCATTACCAAATTGTTTTATAAATTACATGAGTTACATAAGGAGAAGTTGGTATAATGTTATCCAAATTGATGTATAATATGGCACATTTACAGGGTAGCTGTTGTCGGTAATGTGGATGCTGGCAAAAGTACCTTATTGGGTGTTTTGACTCATGGTGAACTTGACAATGGACGTGGAATGGCCCGGCAAAGATTGTTTCGGCATAAACATGAGATGGAATCAGGGCGAACAAGTAGTGTTGGAAATGACATTTTAGGATTTGATAGTCATGGAGAAGTTGTGAACAAGCCAGATGCACACGGTGAGAGGAATCTGTTCTGTTCAATCAAACAACTATTATAATTACATATATTTGCAGCTTAAATAGATGTACTGGGTGTGATAAGAAAGTCATTGTTCAATGACAAATGGACACTTGTGATTTTGCTTAAAAACACCAACTTTGAAAGTCTTTGTTGTTCTATAAACAGCCACCTGTAATCTTGTCTGAAAAACACCTTCTTTAAAAGCCTCTATTGTAAGTTGTAAAAGTGACCACTTATAATCTTGTTTCTACAAATGACCTCTTATAATTTTACAGGTCTGAAAAACAATGGTCTTCTTTAGAACACTCTGTTGTTTCACAAGTGACCACCTATAATCTCGCCTAAAAATATCTTCTGTTGAAGTTTTTAATGTTTCTTAAATGTTCAATTTCTTTCTTTTTCAGGTGGCAGTCTGGACTGGGCTAAGATATGCAGACAGTCTTCAAAAGTAAGTATTCCTTAGTACTAAATTTAAGAATTAAAAAAAAGTTGAAAAGTGGTGGTCAGGTAGCGACTTCTGGTGCATAGGTTTTGTTTTTTCACAGTGCTGATTATATTTCTGTGAACACCTAAAATAAATTATGTCTGGAATGTTTATTGTGTTGTAATGTTGTGTCGTGTTGGCTTCTAAAGTTTTTTCTTTCTAAACTCGAATGATGACCTGGATGCGGTCCTCAGCACTGATCTTGAGGAACAGCAGTGTTTCAAATTCCTAATAAGACAGAATTTGTATCCTTAAACCAAATGAAAATTATTTGTTCTGTGGCCAACAGGAAATGGTTCGTTGCCTGTGGTTTTGTGGTGTAAAGATCTTGTATGTGATTGGTTAAAACACAATCAACATTCCAGACATATTTAAAGTATTCACGGCTACATAATCAATGCTGTAAGTGTTGCTGATGACAATTTGTCACCAAATTGCAACTGCCATTGAACTTTTAGTCACAGGTGATAAAATTTAGTCTTAAATGCAACTGATTTGTCTCAAAAATGACTGTGTTGTTTTTCTTTATCAGGTGATAACATTCATTGATCTAGCTGGCCATGAACGATACCTGAAAACTACAATATTTGGTATGACAGGCCATGTACCCGACTTTGCTATGCTAATGGTGAGTATGTGTTATAAATGTGTGCTAGCACTAAGTACAACAGCAGGGTTCTCATTAGTAGCCGGGACCCGGGTACCCATACCAGTTGGCTTATTTAAACGTACCCGTGTCCTTTGGTGAGAGATGTTATCATAACCCCACATCAGAAACTTTTTCCAACCCAGAGAATTGTTGATTCCTGATCACTCATACCAAATTTCAAGATGCAGGTTTATGAACAGTTTGCTTCTAATAAAACATTAGATTACAACCTCTTTTTCATATTCTAAGAGTACGGTATATTTGGCTAATTTTATTAACTATTACCAGTCATATTGATCCTAACTTACTCAAGAAAATTAGGAAGTTTCCTCTTCCACTACTTACAGTCTATGTTCGGAAAACAAACTTAAAATATTTATTTAGTTTATTACAAATTCAGATCTCTATTAAGAATGACACAGATTCTGTTAGGACGGGAAAATGATCTCTTGGTATTCATTTATATCATTCTATGCATCTTAATCAAATCGTCAACTTTGGGTGCTCTACTGCCAGGATTTTAGTTTTTTCTATGAGAGTTTTAGATTTTGCTTAAAGCCATTCAGATAAAGAAAAATCTTTTAAAAAGGAGGAAAAAGAGTTGGGCTGAAATGGGGAACTGAATAATTTTATTTAGTGGCCACCAATGCCACAATGGTAGCAGGCATTATCCATTAAAATCTCTCAAAAATAATTGCAATCCTGAATGTTGTCAGCTGTTTTGGCCATGTTACCCTTTGTTTTGTATCTTAAAACTGCCCTTTTTATTGACATACTTCCATCAATGTGCTTTCAGTAATACATGCTGCTTTTACTCTATTTTGTACAACGAGCATTCCTTTGCTTAGAACATTGATTTATTGTCTGCATGATAACAAAAAGTTAAATCATCACGATGTTTTTTCATGATTGAGATCAATACTCCGAGAGAAAAGTAAGTTGAGAACGGCGTTTCTGGTGCCAATTTTTTACCTTAAGCTGCTCGTGCGCTACCACCAGTAGAAAGTCACGAAAACCAACTTTGAAGAACGTGGTCGTAAACAAAAAGATCGTAAATCTGGTTTCACGTACAGCAAGATCCTGGAGCAAAAGTCAGTAACTGCAAGTTCATGATTTACGTTTCAAAAAGATTTATGGTCAATCTTTTGGGTATACAAAAGACAGACCAACAAAATCCTTTTCCATCCGACAATTTTAGCAAATAAATAAGAGAAACTAACCCTAAAAATGTCATGATGTTTGTTGTATTCAGAATACGAACAACGCACAAAACACAGTAATTGAAACACTTATATTTCGGTCTTATTGCAAAACCATCGTCAGAGTGAATGAATATTTATAACAGGTAACTAGTTTATGTAGAGCAATATCGATTAGAATAAGAATACAAACTTAAATTAGCTGAAGTTCCTAATACAAAAAAGCAGTTTGTAGGCCTCCCTGAAGATCACAACGACTGCATGACGTGTTAAGGTACCCTACTTGTGAAGATCACAACGACCGCATGACGTGTTGAGGTACCCTACTTGTGAAGATCACAACGACCGCTTGACGTGTTGAGGTACCCTACTTGTGAAGATCACAACGACCGCATGACGTGTTGAGGTACCCTACTTGTGAAGATCACAACGACCACATGACATGTTAAGGTACCCTACTTGTGAAGATCACAAC
>JAOTRI020147068.1:0-10429 GCA_028564885.2 Zoanthus sanctaehelenae
AAGTTTGATTTAAAACCAAAGTTGAAACATGGTTTTCTTGTTTAAGAAAGATTGAATTCTTTAACTCAGTACCATATTGTGTGGGTGGTTTAGGCCCTTATATTATATATTTTATAGTTTCTGATCTTTAGTGGATAGAGTGAATGCAAGTGGTGGCTGTGAAATAACTGTGACAGCAAGAGCAAGAAATGTGTGGGAGAAGTCCGTAAAAGACATAAGTGGAGGAGAGCAAGAGTGTTAGTCAGGAGAAAACTCACCATGCAGACATCCCTGTTCACAAGAATTAATGCAGATCAAAGTTAGATTGAGGATGATGATGAAGGGAAACAAATCTTATCCAGGAAAGTAGACAATCAGTTCTGTAATGTTAGAAAGTTTGTTGGCCCCGCATTTCATTTTTTTGTTTCTACAGGTTCCATAGGCCTGGCAGCTTCAAAGTATCCACTGATTTAGCAGACCCCAGCCACCACCAAAACACACCAATAGATACAGTACATATACAACTGTCCCATGATGCAGGAAACATGACCTATGACATGAAATCTCAATCATCCAGCTTCAAAATCTAATTCCAGCCAGCAGTAGCCTGCTCTTAGTAAAGTATATATATCATGAAAGTGAATGATTATTTAAATGAAATGTGTGTGTACATTTACTTCATTTAACTAGTACAGGATAATCAGGTTCACAGTAAACAACAATTGAGCAAATTTATATAATGGTTCAAAAAGAATGTTGTACTTTAACCTTAAATCACACTTTTAAAAGATGTACAGCAAGAAAACACAAAGATATGATGAACATAATTTGCAGACCATCTCTTATCAGAATGGAGTAGTTAACACTTCCTCCCTCTGTAAATTCAATTTTCACACCAAGCTCTGAGCCGTCAAGTTATTAAACATTATACTATATCATTGTTTAACACATCATTGTTTTTCTCCTGTTACAAATTTGGCTTTCAAACCAAGTTCTGCACCACTGAGTGATTAAATATTAGTTTCTCATGATTAAAAATGGGCAAGTGAAGTTAAAAAAGTATATATTATTATCTGGGTAAAGAAAATTAAACTGGTTTTCAACCTAGAATATGACATACCCTTGTTTTGTTGTTAATGTGATATGCCACCTTACACTCCATGTTAGCTATGAGGCAAATCCTGCCATTCTTAGTTAAGTTGAACTGGCCATATGTGGAATTAGGTGTCTTCAAAATGCTTTCCTCAGCTTGCACAAAGGATTCAATGGATAGAGTTACCAATAAAGGGAAAAGCACTCCTATTTAAATGCAAACAAGAAAAGTTCTTCAAAGGAGTAAGAAACAAATGATTAACACCTGAAACACCAGTGAGCTTAATTTCATTTTTGATGTGGTGTATATATATATCCATATTTATTTCTAGATTAATCTTTTTACCACCTATCTGACAATTCTTCGTTTTTCCTTCAGCACGAGAATATAGAACTCATAATCATTCTGTACACTTTAATTTATCTATTAGTGGCCACTCTTGTGCAATTACACACATTGTAATGGCAGATTGACAAACACATGCATAATGATGCCATTATTGAGGATCTTTTTAGTATTGAACTTTTTTCAAGTTTTATCCCATATGCGATGACACTGCTTGCACGCCCCAGCAGGCAGTAAGGAAATTATCCCTGCCAATAGTTTCTATTGTCTCCAACTCTTTCACCAACATCAAGGTGTACAAGTGAAACAAAAGAATGGAGACATTTAATGACAGCCTCTTTTTCAGGTAATACTGTATTGTATATTTTGGAACAAACCATTATTATTTTAATTATTGCTCTACATTTGAAACCGATATAATTACTAGAGAACCGACTCATGAACTTCAGACATAATCAATTTATATCATTCTGCTATCATTTCAAAAGAGTTCTGATCATATATAATTGGCTTAATAAAACTATAAGCTAACATTCAATCCACTTTGGCCACATAGACGTATGTGAGTTCTTATATTATATTTATATTACACAGTTTTTTTTTTGCAAAATATCTAGATAGCTTTGTTAACTTTTACAATGAGCTTCAATGAAACTCTATAATGTCAAGATATACATGATATATAGTTTTAAAATGTTCTTCATTTCTGATTTCTAAGAATGAATCACTCGAGTGACTTACCAAATGCGATGAAACGATTGCAAAAAAGCGTCATTTCACAATACTTCTCTCAAACTGTCAATCGCAGAGCAGGAACACTACATTGTATTGTTTGTCCTTGGGAAAGCTTGCCAATACACGGTCTCGTCACGTGTTAATAAGTTAGTGATAAATTGTATGTTAATTGTACTTGTTAACAAGTTCCCGACAGGATGTTACAGTACCATGATCCTACCGGAAGCAAGTTAAAAAAATAAAGACTGTTTTACACAATACGAAAGTCAGCCTGGACGAGTAGGAGTAGTAACAGGAGAAAAGACTTCAAATTGATTTTTGCAGCATTTTCAAATGCATTTTTGATGCAGGATTTGTATTTCTTAAAATATCGTTGATGCGAAAGAACTGGACACTAGTATTTATTTATGGTGATGTTTTCCAACATGGCGGGTCCGATAATGGATGCTGCTACTTGTTTGACCTACGAAGGAATCAGTTTTCAATTGGAGCCTTTTCCAAGAACAAAAGAGCCTGTTTGGGTTCTAGGAAAGATTTACAATACACAACATGGTAAGACTATATTTTACCGATTTCTACAATTTAAAATGTCTAAAATTGATAATAAAATTTCGGCCGAGTAAAATCTTTTATAATATTACGTGTAAAGTGTTTTATGAACCTCGATTGAAATATATTAGGTACTGAAGTAAAAACATATATTGCATCCTCTATCTACTTGAAAAACTCATGCCCCAGTATTTCATATAATTAATGCGGCATTTGTTATTATTTTGTGATCGTAAAATTGTTTCTGTGATTGTTGGCTTTTATTGTTACCAAATTTATTGCCAAATTTTGCAATTAGAAACGAATGTTTATTTCTGAGTATTGTGGCAATATCTCTTCTAATAGTGATTTTCTTTGAAGCAAGTGCAGTCTTAGTTTTATATAGTGCGTATGAATTCACAGCTATATGTTTGGGTAATTAGAAGATTGCTTTGTTTCTTCATAGAAGTATACGTTTCATATAATTTTTAGAAAATCAAAAGGTTTCAGTTTGGGACAATGACGTCATCGTTAACAGTACTTCCCTTAATTTAGTGTAAAGTTAGCCACTAGTACGTAGGTGGAATCACAGGCAGCCAAATGAAACAGTCTGAAAAAATTATGTCATTCATACTGGATTTCCACCGGTCATTCTATATCTTGACTGAATAAATACTATCAGAATTGCTTTCTTTTTTGACAGATAGTCTTCAAAATACAAAATAAAGAAAGATAACAAAATAATTTTTTTTTGCTTACAGGTACAAAATGTTGCAATATTTACAAAATGTTTTTTTTTCCCAAATGAGAATCAGTTTGACATGGTCTTGATCATGTACATGAACTATTTTGTGATTCATATTCCTAATCTCTGTTTAGAACTGATAGCAGTTGTTGCGTCTTATTCGTGGAGAAAGTTGACAGCCAGACTATAGCTATTCATTGTACCATTCAATTGCTTTTTGATGTAAACTGATCATATTTGCTTGTTTAGAAGTCAAGCCATTTCTTGTTAAAAACATGTTCAGATTTGATAAAGTCCAGCAACACACCCCACCCAAAATTCTGATGAATAGTCATCAGACCCCACTTTTTCCCCAGGCATGGATGCTTATTAAATTACAAGTTGTAGTTCAGGTTCAAAATGATTTTGAACTGGTTCAATATATTTTGATCCAGTGCAATAAATCTTACACAGGTAGAAGTCCTCTTAAATTGGTACAGTCTGACATAATTATATATTAAGGGATTTTATTTTGGGGAGCTGTCCATGCTGCTAACATGTACATTCAGGATGATTATTTGAGATGTACTGTAGGAGGTTACTGCCTATGTACAGTATTAATACCAATATTGTACTTATTCAATTCAGAGTAGAATTATAATAGCTTCCAGCAGATGCTGGTACTCATTAATTTACCTTCTGTAACGTGGTAGAGTGGAAAGCTGAGTTAGCTTAGGTATATAGCTGCATCAGTAGTGTTATGTGATATATTACAA
Organism: Zoanthus sanctaehelenae; assembly: GCA_028564885.2. Lineage (NCBI taxonomy): Eukaryota > Metazoa > Cnidaria > Anthozoa > Zoantharia > Zoanthidae > Zoanthus > Zoanthus sanctaehelenae. The sequence goes on from JAOTRI020147068.1 coordinate 4,181, forward strand.
TAGAAGAGAAGTCACACCGCAAACATTCAGATGGGAAGTGGATATAAAGCAGATATATCTAAACAACTGCAGCACCAACCATATCTGCAGAGATTACTAAGCAGGATGTGGGAGGGCTTGGGACACCATTTGTGCAGAATTATGTTTAATAAACTTGTTAAAAAGCATTTTATTTTGTACATGATTCTATACTTAGGTGACCTAGGGAACCTTAATAATGATGTGAGAACAAGGCTTTGGTTTACATATAGAAAAAACTTTCCAGCTATTGGTGGGTAACTTATAAATATACATGTTGAGATAAATTATTTTGCAAAATTATGTGTTTTAGATTTTGTTATGTATGAATGTTTATTTGATGTTGTGGTGGGAAGTTTTAACTTTTTGTATAAGGTTCAAATTCACAGCTTTAAAATTGACATTCAGTTTAAAGACTAGCTGTCTTGGAATCAATGACCCAACCCATGTGACAGCCATACTGTAGGTAGAAATGAAGGATCTGAACAAGTTTTGCAACCTCAGCATTTGAACTAGCCAGTTTTGTAATCAATGGCAGAAGAATGAAAAGGATTCAATCAAATTTATTTGCTCTGGTAAAGAATTGGTCCAGCTAATTTTAAAAGATTGAAGATTTTCGTACCCAGTACATATTAACTTTATACAGTTTAAATTTTAATTTGTTACAGTCTTGTGTTTTTCAACAGCAGACAACATTGCAATAATAGCTGATACAGTGTACCACAACAATCTTGGCACAACAATCTGAAGGATAAAACTATCTCAACATTCTTGATAAACTTGTGTCTTGTACTAATTAATATGCCAATTACATAATTATGGAGCCTTTAAAGAAGTGAGCAGCCAGTGAGTCTCAAGACTTACTGCAGCTGTATATAGATCTGAATATATATTATATAGAATCCAGGGCTACTGTAGCTGGCTGTACAGTTGATATTATATACATATGTAGCAGCTAATTCTTATAGATATAAAAATAAAATTAAGACCAGGTTATTAATTATAAATTAGGCATCTCACAAATGACAATTTCTTTAAATAAAATGTAATGTTTTTTGATTGCTTCGATCAAGGCATGTAGCCTTTTATTTGGAACACATGTACATGATACATACAATCAGTGATTCAAGTCTAGATCGTATGGAGAGTCAGTTCAAGAATGTTATTTGCATCTTATCATCAATCCTGTTCAGATTTGGTTTTATCCCCGTAAATGAGGGTGGCTGGATTTACCCCACTCTACCAGCAATCTCTCCAACTCCCACTCTCCATCTTGCTCGATTCATTGCATCCTCCTTCTTCAAACCAACACTCCTACTCTCCTTCTGCACCTGCGATTTCCATGTCTTCCTCAGTCGTCCTCGCTTCCTCTTTCCCTTTACTTCAAACTCCAGTGCCTTCCTCAAAACATGGCCATCATCCCTCCTTCACAGACGGCCGTACCATCTCACTCCATTCGCCATGCCACCTGAGTACACATGACAACTACATGTCATTAGCAATTCAAATCCCAAGTTAGATTAGTTTTAAAACTGCCTAAAATACTGTAGAACAGTGTTCTCACTATGGCAAAATAACTTGTTAATTATATAGTTTAATTGCATCAAATATTTGATTATAGGTGGCACAGGACCAACCGCTGATACTGGTTGGGGATGCATGTTGAGATGTGGTCAGATGATCCTTGCCCAGGCCTTAATTTGCAGACACCTAAGTCGAGGTTAATTGACATGGCCATTGAAATATTGCAATATACTGTATTCTACACTTAATAACTTAATGCCATAAACATTTTAAGTTTTTAGTAGTAAACTTTTTTTTAAATTAACTCCTTGGTGACGACGACAAAGTCAAAATTGAAGATTTTTTGTTTTGTTAAAAAGCCAACTTTGAAAGCAATTTTCTCCACTTTGGCTAAATCAAAATAGGTCATGTTTGAGTTCATTGGAAAGCTCGTTTCAAGATCTATCTTTTTAACGTGCCCGATTTTTTATTTAGTTCATCAATAAAAATTACGGCAGCCGAAAGTGCACTGTTCCTCAGGGAATGAAATTTGCTTATGCATGCCGTCACAAAAGGGTTAAAAATATTAGCTTTTTGGATCTTTCTTGATCTATCATTAATTATTATCATATTGTTTTCAAAATACCTTACTTGTCAACAAAAAATGGGTCCTTATAAAAAGGGAACATTCTTATATTCTTTTGATAATATATGATGATGATGATGATTTTATGCTATTGCTGTAAAAAATTGACATAAGATTACTAGAGCTTGACATCTACATAGCATATGTCAGTTTTGCAGACCATATGACTAAGAGTTTGAAAAGAAGAGATACCTGTATGATCCCTATGTATTATGTTAGAAAAGCATGGTCTACAAAACGTTTTGCACTAGCCAAAAAGTATTTTTTGGAGCAGCGTGGCACAGTTGTCAGAGCTGGGGCTTTGATTGTGGAAGACCCGGGTTCAATTCCCCAACTCTGACCACTGAATGAATTTGTCCTAGGTGATTCCAGGGACAAATTTACCAAGCTTTGTAAATAGCCAACTGGTTTGCCTCCTACCAGTTGGGATTCTTAACTGGGGAAGAGGGAGGTTTTTAACAAGACACTGAAAAGCCCCTTTGGGGAGATGTCATTAAGTGTGTTTTTTTTATTTAACTTCAATATTATAAACTAAAGAATACATTTTCATACCGGAACAAAGTTCTCAAATTCATTGGTTGCATGTGCTTGATATTAAATTGTTTAATCTGCTAAAGATGTTATGGTTTTTAACTGGCAGATTTTTTAATTGTAGTGTACTGTAGAATGATGCTAATTTCTATAATATAGCTGCCATATAGATTGTACAGCTACATGTACTAGAATTTGTGGACACAAAAAAATTTGTTTAAGGTTTTACTTTAGTTTAAATGTTATGATAGCTGTATGTCATCTAATTATAATAAACTGTAATTTCTGTCAGGCACTTAAATTTTCTTTTGTTTTAATAATTCATTTTTCGGTATGTAAAAACAAGTTTGTACTACAAATACTAATAATATTTTGAATAAATGTTGTCAGATTGGCTGTGGAAACCTGAAGGACCCACAAACAAAATCTATATGCAGGTACTGTAAGAATTGAATACTAGGTAATGTACATCTGTTACAGGTCAAATTCAGTTCTAGGTTATTCTTGTTACTAACAATAATCTTTAGCTAGTTGTTTTTTTTCAACCTAGTTTATTTAGTAAATCAACCTATAGCAGATTATTTTTCTATCAACTGTCTGAAAATAAAATTGTTTTCTTAGGTTTTCTTTTTGTCATTCTCCTCCTGTACCTCCTTATCCCCCACTGCACTTCCTTTCATCTAACCCCAGAATTCATAACCTCACTCTTACCTTTTTTCTTTTTGGTACTCATAAGGATTTGAACTCTCAACCTCTGGATCTCTAGTCCTCTTCCTTATCCACTTGACCACACAAGCAATTGCTGCAACTCACCCTATAATTCTCAGCCTTATAACTTATGGGTCCCTGCAGTCTCACCATTATAATGATTATAAGTTTTCAAAATAAACTAGGTTAAAAAAAAATAAACAAGGTGAAAAAAATAAATTAGGTGAAAAAAATAAAGTAAAGAAGAAAAAATAAACTAGGTTAAAACAAAAATAACCTAAAACTGAATTTTACCTATAGCATATCTGTTCATTAATATTATAATTATGGAACTTGTGGTTTAAGCATCCTTTATATATGGTTTACATAATGGAGCTTAAATGTAGTACTATTGTAATTGTGATTTGGCAGTAAGGCCATCCCAATGAAATGCTTCGTTTCCGATCGCCCTCCCTCTCGTGAAGGTGGGTCAGTCGATCGGAAAAAAAAAAAGAATGAGCAGATGAAGGGGTCTGGGTCCAGAGAAGGTTGGGTTGCTAAGTACAAAAGCTTGGTTACAAAGTCAACTCTTTTCTCGTTTTGTTCGTAATTCCTTATTTGTAATGGCAGACAGTAATTCATGTGCACTTGTGATAAGATTCCGAGAAAAGAAGAGAGTTTTGGCCTTACATACTGTAGGCTGAAGTTCATTGACAAGAACTTGTCATTTCAAGAAGTGTTTTCCAATGTGTATGATGGTGATTTAGATGTATGTACATGTTAAATGCAGAGTGGAATTTAAGAAGCTAGGTGATGCAGAACCAAAAGATTTTGTTTCAGTTGATCTCGCTGAGAATGTTCGAACGATCGTTAATGCCCTTGTTGTGAACTTTGTAAATATAGATGTTTTAGGCAAAGAACCACAGGTAAAAGCTGCCAAGCCAGTGAATGCATGACCTCTGTGATGCCACTGCACAGCGCTCTTAACCAAATCAGTTGTCAAGCCAACTGGGAGCAGGTGCACTGATATCAGAGGGAGAGAGCGCTGCATCAGTATCGCAGAGGTCATGGGTTCGAACCCCGTTCAAGCCTAAATTTTTTTTCAGGCTTGTTTTTCTTCAACTGCTTAACTAGTTGAGTACATTAATTACTGCGATGGTCTTTCATTTGCTTAAAATGTATATCCTGCAGTAGAAGTATATGAATTTCATATAGATGTATTCATTTCATAAGATATAATCAGATGGTAAAAGATGTATATTAATGGGACTATCAAAAAATGTCTAAAAAGGCTACAAAAATGTTGTATTGATGTTGTTATTTAATACAATTGGTGTTAAAAAGACAAGATTGTGTGCTTCTATATTAAGGACTTGCTTATTTGACTAGAGGTTCAAGGGTTTTTTTTACTTTTCCAAAAAAATGGGTCAGTCGGGCAGTCTGGCAGTGGGAAGTGAAGCATTACATTGGGATGGCTTAAACAAGAACAATTATAGTAAGACTTGTATGCTTGTATGTTGGTTTTTTTGTGTTAAACATCAGAGTGGCAAGCTAAGTCAACATCTCTCATGTACCATAATATGATCTCAATCTAGCAGTGGCTATCCAGCTGACATGAAGTTCATTAGTATAATTATATAATAATTATTAAAATTGGTGCATACCATCCAAATTAATTAATCAGTTCATATGGAACAAAAAATGAAAGTGCTTTCACCAAAGTTCTGATTCTAATAATATGATTACATCAGGGTTATACCCCTTTCTTTCACCTGGAGGAGCTTCTTAACATGTTTATACACAATCATACAATTATATATTTTGCTAAAGAGAGAATCCTTAATAAACATTTTATGGGAAGGGCTTGTGTCTATACTGTAGCTAACCATGCATATTTCTAAAAGTGTTGCAGCTCCTAGATGCTGTACTAAAAGCAATGTGGTGTGGGAATGACCAGTGAAAGATTATTAGCTGAATCACACTTTAGTTATTTAATTGAAATGATACACTGTAAGTCAGTAACTTAATTACATTTCAGTCTATAATTTTTTATCTCTTAACAATTGATTTATAGATATTGCAGTCATTTTTGGACAAGAAAGACAGCTTATATTCAATTCACCAGATAGGTAAGCAATATAGTTATTCGATCATGCTAAATCCTTTATGAGCCAAGTGGCCCATTGAAATGGCACTTATCTCTGGTTTCTGTAGTGCTAAGTGGATGAGAGTTCTTGAATTCCCCTGGAAGGGACAATAATCCATCACAGGTTATTTCCCAGCATATCATGGTAATCATTTATGTACCTACCCAAAAAGGATGGAAAGCTGAGTTGGCTTAGGTGGAAAAGAAGGTCAAACAAATATTCGAATATCGGCAAAGTGCCAAGCAGGATTGAACTGGGGATCTTGTGGTTGGAAAGCAGAGATTTTACCAACTGCAGGCGCCAACCACGTCCACCAATCTATACTTAATCTATAATGATTCTAAATTAATGATTTTTGTGTCATTTTCATATTTGCTTACTGAGTATACATATTTATGAATTTGGCATATAATTTTGAATGTTTTAAAACATGGATTAATAGTTAATTCTGCATTACTTTTGTTATTTTTGAAATGTGCCCTTGGCAAAGTTACATTATTCACACAATGTCCACATACTAGGTGTTATAAACAAATAATTGTACTTTCTTGTGTCGAAGTATAAACATATCCCTTTCACTACAGGCCATTAGTATGATTACATCAAATACCAGTTACAAATATAAAGAATGCTTTGCCTGTTTTATTTAACAAATAAAGAAGCATAAGCCGTGTATTAGACTGTGATAAAACACGACGGATATTTGAGAACACGAGG
>JAOTRI020147078.1:0-10429 GCA_028564885.2 Zoanthus sanctaehelenae
ACCCAAGAACGAGGCTAGGTAGGCTAATTTGAATAAAGACAAAAGGATATTAAAGCGGCCGCCATTTATGAATAAGGGCTATGGTGTTGTCGAAAAAGAAACGTTTTAGAGTTGTCGAGACTACATGGACATAACAAAAACTTTTTCTGTATTTGTTTAGCTTCACGGAGAACAGTCGTTTTTCTAATCACAAAGTGTAAAAAAAAAGAAACAAATCCCATTTTACCTGAACAAAATAACAAATAGTAATTCAAAAAGGTGATTTTTCGGAGCCGTCATCGTTAGCGTTCCCGTCCTCGTTGCGTAAAGTCTATCCACATGTGAGCTGTTTCTAATCATTCTAAACATCTTAGAAACACAACAACTAACAGAGTATACCACAGCATATATAAAATAAAAGAGAGTAAAACGCATAAAGTTTAGTTCAAACAGTAACACGTAATAATTTATGTGGTAAAAAGAATAAATGCCGGTGTATTAGAGAGGATATAATTATGCCAAATCACAGAGATTTTCTGAATACCACGACTCAATTTAACAAAGCTTAACTAGACATTCAAGCTTGGCAGTTTGAGTATGGATACCCCCACCCCCCTAAGTTCAACCCTTACACAAGTTCAACAATAATACAAAAATGTAAAATTCGAGTTATCAAAATTATGTATATGAACAAGTAACTGACAATCAAATGTTATAAGAACAAGTTTAAAACAATTAAAAATATAAAATGAATGCAAAAGAACTTACAAATCCTCAGAAATATTGTAAAATAATAAACTCCGTATATAATAGATACGGTGAAACAATTGATATAGAAATAAATATAAATCATTTCAACTATTAGTTGTAATAGTAAAAGTTCACTTGAGTTAATCAGATTTTCGTGAACTTGAACGAAATACATGCTAGGTCTCTGTTATAAGTTAGGTACCTGAACAAGCTAGAATGTGTCCCCTCAAGAGGGATCGAATAATAAAAAAGACACCCCTCTGTAGGAAACCTAGCAATACCCGCCTAGAAGAAATTTGTCTCGGCCCAGCTGACTTTTATAGCTAACCCCAGAACAGAGCAAATTTTCTGAATTCAAACCCAGACGCGTTTTACTTTCCCCACGGCGAAATCTGAATACCTAGTGTGTTTACTATATTGTACATCATCTCTTACGTAGGACTTGTACGCGTATCCAAGAGCTAGCTCTAACCAGTGAGAATTTCGGTCTTGCTGGCTATCAAAGTGGGATGCTAATATAAGAGAAAATGAATTTGGCTCTTCAGGAACTGGAAATAAACGCTGCTTAATGGGTCGCTCGACTTGTTCCATAACTATGTCCACAATCATGTTTAAATTGCCTTTACCGGCATGTTTTCAGCACATCGGACAACACCTGGAAATCCCTTGAAATCAAGTCCTGTTAAATATTCAACAATTATTCCAAGAGCGCGCGTTGGATATGAAATGGTAATTAAGAGCGAATGGAACAATTGTTTTATTAAATTTCATAAACGTTCCAAACTTTTCGATCACTTGAAAACAACAACAAATTTTTAATAAATTGATATCTGAGATTTTGTTGTTAGTTTCCTATATATGGTCATTTGGTATAAGAGCCGATAACCAAGATTGAGAGAACCAATCAGAACGGTAGAAACGCATTATTCGAGAATTAAATTCTAATAATTACTAAAATCTATTCAAAGCATTAATCCATCAAGTAAATGTGGTGTTCGACAGTTATTGGAGTTTCAGAAAACCTCTAAAGGCTATTGCAAAATTTAGACCTGCCAAACAAGAAAGTACATTGTTTCCATCTTTTTTTGTTTCAAAATGGCATCTCCTAACAATACCTATTGTCCATAAGCATTATAACTAAGGCTGAGTTAAACCAACAAAGCCAAAACCTGATGATGGCCATGTTTGGCAGTAAACGTTTATTTTTGATTTAACTGTGTGTTTTATTGCCTTTATTAAAAATTATTAATAATTTTATCATGATAGAAAGTTCTGTTTTAGTTAGGCTTCTTATCTTTGGTGGATGTTTTTATGATTTAATCTGATACAAGTTGCAATCGTTTGTATTTGCTAATTGAAAATACTAAGACTGTTTCTTTACAACATTTTGCAACATAGCAGCTATTAACCAAATACAATTTGGCGTTGTCAATGAGTGCATCCATAAGCCATGAATAACAAAGTCAAAGCTGCTTCGGGCAGTAAGTGCTATTCATTTAAAATATATGCTTTACTCTGTCCGATGTTGAATGTGTCCTTGAACGACTCTAAGTTGTGTCACTTGTATGACCAAGGAAATAGTTTCCTATTTGTTGTTTAAGGGTTTTATGCTAGTTGCTGAGCATGAAGAATCCGGCGCCTGTAATCAAAACACCGATACGTAAATTTCAATTCGTGAAACACCGCAACACTACTACAATACAAGGTATATTACTTGATGACCAATTAAATGGTTAGCGAAACTGTTGAGATTTTTGAGAAGGCGAAACACTTTTTTAACAAGGCAAAACGTACCACTATTACAATAACTCTATACAGATACAATTTACGTTACCTTTTGTATGTCTAGCTACTTACATTTTTATGCATGCAACAAGGCTGAAATAACTCCGTGAAACAAATATTTAAGTGCATTTAACCCCAAATACTATTTCCGCAAAAATGCAAAATTGAAGCTGTTCCAGAAGCAACTTAACTTTTTTTCTCAACATCTGAATTTTTTTAGAGCAACAGTACAACCTGAAAATTGATATGCTTTGACTCATGACCGAGCTGGTGAGGGGCATGGGTCTATTCCTGGGTTGACGTCAAAAACTGTTTTGCATGCATGTTCACAAAGATTTAATGCCATGTAAATGAGTCTGTGACGTCAAATCAGAAGTAGAACCAGGTCCCTGCTAACACGGTCGTGAACCAATTGATAACAAATTTCAGCTACTTTCTGTCAATATTTAAAAAACTTAAAAATACCAGATACTGATAATATTATCAAATTCAAATTTGGGGTTAGGAGCACTTTAAGAAACGATAAAGTTGTCTGCTACATGCTATATAAACCATTTGCAGTTTCTGAAGGTAACCAAGCCTCTACATGAAACATAGAGGAATGTTCATCTGGAACAGTTACAAAAGTGAACATATTTACCATAGGAAAGAAACGTATTAGCTTGTTTATTATTACCACTTTTCTACCTGTGGTAGATAAGTTTTGGTTTCATGCAGATTAGCTTGGTTACTTTTCAGGAACTATGAAATGGTCTAATATTGGATCGTTCCTATAATTATCATGAAATCTTCCACTCCCTTTCAAGAACCCTATTACCCAGTTGCCGCTTCTGGTCTTGGTATAATGAGCCAACGCATTTAGAAGCAACATAATAGAAAAACTCAATTGTCAGAAAAGGGGATCTCTTGGTGTCGAATATTATTCTATTGTCACGAAAAACAACTTTATTCGTAAACGAAAGTAATGATATTGTTAGCGACTGTCGCAGTTAAGTGCACAAGTGCAAAATTGCTTACATCGCATACAAACTCGGCATGGATTATCCTTGTCTATCTTAATCGTTCCACTAAAAAGAACTTGCTCAGTCTCCTAGTCAGTGAAAAAACTACCGTTATTATAGAAGAGTGGCTGTACGCAAGCTATTTCACCGCAATTGATTCAAGATTCCGGATGCAGAATTCAAGATTCCACTTCAGTAGATTGTCGATCCTCAGATTTGCCGGATTCAGTGTATTTCGGATCTTACGATATTTACCTCGGATTCCAGATGCTGAAATTAGTATTCCACTTTAGTGGTTCCGGATCCCACGATATTAATATTTACCTGCGATCCCAGATGCTGGACTTAAGATCCCACCTTAATGAATTCCGGATCTCGGATCCCAGATACTGGGGTCAAAATTACACCTCAGTGGATTCCGGATTCCATGATGTAGTCTCCGGATCCAATTAAGGTATTGAATTTAAAATTCTACTACATATAATAGATTTTAGATTCTGTAAATGAGTTTTAGAGGATTCCAACTGCTTGGGTTCCAAAGAAAAGAACTCTGAATTCAAGATGTAACTAATTTATGAATAAGGGATTCCTAAAGAAATATTTTCTGGATTCCGTAAGCCCGATTTGTACACGGAATAATTGCTTAGATAATCAGAGCATTTTCGGTTATTGGTTTGAGTCCCTTTTTTCACAGCTTGATGAAATCCGAAACGTACACTTGGGAGAACACGGGAGAACACAAAAGAAAATCATTGAAAACCCAAGACGTATTGCGCAGTCGAAAGTGATAGACCTGGTCGAGAATTCTCACAAACTTTCTCGAGGTTTTCATCAGGCAATGAAAATATGGAAAACATGTTTTATTTCTTTGTTTTCCCCAAATTGTTTTACGAATACTATTATGTGTATATTAATAACCTGCATTGTGCTAAGAGTGAGATTGCTGTTTTCCGCTGTGTCATACTTTCTTGTGGGCGTCTGAGATCGAGAGTGGAAGAGGACATTTGATTCTGACCAAATTTGCTTTTTTCTGTTGAAGGCTTTTTTTACCTGAATTTGTAAATTGAAAAAATAATACTTTATATGAATTGTTTAGGCTTTTAAAGCCTAAAAGATTGACTGAATAGAACATGAATGGTACAATGTATTACCTGATCATGACGTTCAAAAACTTAAAAGTACATAGTCGCCCGCAAACACGCAGAAACTCCAGTCGTCTTCGTGTGTTATTAATAGAAAACTTGAAATAAGCAGTTATCTCAAGAAATTCAAACCCCTGATAAATATATGAATCAAAATAACTTTTGGTGTTTTTACTCTAACGAATATTGTCAGAAAATACACTCAAGGGATTAGACAAGCTTTTTGAAGTGCATTTTGAACTTTTCCTGTCTTTAAAACAAGTTTTAAGTTTAGAGTTTGTTTAAACTCCTTTCCAGATTTATAGAATTTCGTATTTAATAGTAACATCACTGGGTTTGGTTCGTTTTATAGTGGAAACACTTGGAAGCAAAAATATTAGCAATTTGTTAAGCTATAGCTTGCCGGTTTAGTTGCTTAAGGTTATTCCGTTAATACTTGAACTCGCGATTTGATTTGCACGGCACAGTTAACCCTCCTGGGTATCTATTGTCCATGAAATCAAATAGAATTAGTTTGTAAAATTGGAGAATTTGAAAACTAATGCATAGCGTAATGGCAAAAAGCTATCCATATGTGTGCACTCTCAGTGTTGACTTCACGAGCAAGAGAAGCTGTGTGGAAGGGATCCTGAGAGCAATTCTATCCCGTGCAGGGTTGCTACGCATTTCATAATATTTTAGGAGCCAGCGTGGTTCAGTGGTCAAGGTGCTAGGTTTGCATGCGGATGACCCGCGTTCAAATCTCACACTGGTCTGGTCTTCTTATTGAACACTACGATATCAGGTCTATTGTGGGGAAGTTTCTTATCTGTCTGTAGCGAGAAGTCCCACAGAATCTTAGTAATCCCGCTCTCCATCACCTCCTGTGGCTAAAGTTCCTACCACTTCTCGGTGCACTCCCTGTTGTTTACAGATGTCCTAGTGGATAGCCTTCGCAATGATGTCGTGCATTTCATTGTATTAGATTATTATTATTATTATTATTATTATTATTATTATTATTATTATTATTATTATTATTATCATTATTAATATCATTATCAATATTATTTGCTGGATTCACGCAAGATACCTAGCACCTTTCTCAGAACACTCACAGTTCCAAGTAGGGAGGCATTCTGCATTATCTCAACAGGGTATCAACATTCGATCTTACTTTTTTAAAAATATCCATCTTAAATAAAATCAAGCAAAAATGGACTCACCTCGGAATTCATTAAGAAGTGAAAAATAAAAATAAAGAAGCCCTGAAAGGAGACATATTTCATTTCTCATTAGTGATCTTAGCTTTAAGAGAAATTTGATAAGGATTAGAGAAAGAGAAATAAACCACAACTAAAAGAACAATTTGTAAAATCGTTTGTTAACTCGTATAATATTTTTTTTTACTCTTACATACATTATCAATAACAACCAATAGTTTCTATCAAGAATTTGATAGAAACTATTTTAGCATACCAATTACTTAAAATTATTCTCTACATCAGGATAATAGCTCCAAGCAATTAAGAAAATTGTATAGGTATGAGTGTACGGATGTGATGTTCATCATAAACTCAAACGTTTAACTCAGATTAAAAGATTGTAGATCATCCTCGGAACTCATTCCTTGCCAGTACCAAACGACCCAAGAAGCCGCAGTAGTTCTCCATTTGTTAATTTGAATATTCATAATTGAATTAGAGTTTGCATTCCTAAATGAAAACGGTCGATTCATCTTTCAGGAAAAAGATGATACTGATTTAACGGCCATAATAAGGATGGACAATCTATTGTATTATTGTGGGTAATAAGGTCATATAATGCTCAAACCTCGGTAGAGCTCCCCGGAATGGGAATCCGAAACTCGTAAACATGTAAAAGTAAATAGGCGGACGAGTAGTTGAAACTCAGACATCTTGCACCTGGCACGCCGCCGGAATTGAACCCAGATCCTTGAAATGTAAGTTGAGATCTCAAACTAATTCCAAGCAAAAATTTTTCCTAGTTCGGCCAAATTTCTTTCTCAATATGTTTGTAGACAATTATCGAATTTGCAATTACCGCAAATCAACGTGTTCATTTTTTACATTCATTGTCTAAATATTAAATTTGATATTCTTACATGCCATTCAGCTTTACTATACTTACAACTTGTGTAATCCTGGCAGGTGTGACTTCTCCCTCTCTCTCATGATCACTAGTATTTTACACTATCTACAACTGTGTGTATTGTTGTAGGAACAACTTTTCGCTCTCTTTCACTAGTATGTTACACTACCTACAACTGTGTGTATTGTTGTAGGAACGACTTCTTGCTCTCTCTCTCTCACTAGTATGTTACACTACCTACAACTGTGTGCGTTGTTGGACGTGCGACTTCTCGCCCTCTCTCGCAAGTACTTTTGACAGCAAATCAAGACTAAGACCTAACAAAATGAACCTGCAGTCATTTAAATCAGTAGCATTAAGGAATTCAAAATTGGGCTATTGATATTGTCCTATTACTTATACTTTCTTCATTAAGAATATATCATACATAGCCCAGCACCATAATCTTAGGACTAATCCTACAAATTAAAACGCTTTGTATATGTTGCTAACACACCTGAAAAGAATTAAACAGCGCGAAGACATATTGGAAAGCAATTGAAGCTTGGCTGAATGTAAGGGCACCAAACAACCACGTGATTCCTAGCAATGGCAGAAGAATTATGGCAGACTTGACCCCAGACCTAATGCAAAAACAGAATCTGTGATTAATCGCTTACGACAGGCAATAAAACTGGTGAAGCTGAATTCAATTGAATTCCTATGATAGAATAGCTGCTATTTTTATGTATTGATGATTAAATAGGCGAAGCCGGCAATCATTATTTACATTGACTAAAAAAAGCGAAAGTTTGTGGCCAGCTCTCAAGTTTAAAGCCGAATGAAAGCAACGTAGTTAGAAAAAAAACAGTAAAAATTTCAAATTGTTAGACAATTTTTATTTATATTCATTTAAAATGGTTGATAAAGAAGTTTATTGTTTTTTTTTAAAGTCTTAAGTTTAACAAAGTAGCGCCTAAAGGGCTATTTACATGGGGCGAGTTATCTCGAAAGGTTGGGGGAAGGGATATCTTCGGGGGGTAGGGATGAAACAGTTCACATAAAAAAAGCTGACCCCAAGATGTTTCGTATGAGTATTCTATGTAACCATACAACGAATGCGCACGATCCGAAAAGTTGTAAAACGTTCACATGGACCAAGACAGCTTCCCCTGTAGGGCTGCTGAGATAACTCGCCTTTATGAGTTGCCTTCCTCTCATATATCAGAGAATGTTTCGGGAATATGTTGAGAAAATAGGTTCGGTTAGAGATATCACGCTTTTACCTTACCTTGCAGTGTTGATCTTGGTGTTGTCTCCGCCAGATGTAGAGTGAAGTTTGACAATCTCTCTTACAACGCATCCAAGAATTATGACATTAATCTAGATATGAAGTTTAGAAAAACCTAAATTTTTGTTAGGTTACAAAGAACATATATTCATTTTGGTGTAAAGAGCTTTTTTTTAACAGAAGGATATACGTTTCGAGTTCATTATATGCTTCCTTACAATGTAGCGCCAACAATATCAGAGCTTGTTATGTTACGTGTTCTACGATGCGATTCAACGTTTGTTTAACATCTTCTCAGAGAGTTGACGGCTTCCTTATGTTATTAATATTTTTTCTGATTTTTTCCCACTAGCTATAGATGTCGCTAGAATACTGCTCTAAATATTGACAGACAAATAAATGGCAGAGGAAAATGGTTTTATATTAATGCTCTTGTTGTTACAAAAAAAAAATCACTACCTATAACAACTAAAACAAAAACAACAGTTAAGAAAAAGTGCTTATATTTACCGATGTCATGACAAAAACCGGAACAGCAAAGCTCCAAATTGTTCCTTTACTCACCGACAACCAGCAACTGCAAAGTAGAATCTAATATGTTAACTAATTTTAAATGGTTCCGGAGTTATCTATCTCAAACTAAAACCTTAAGATTTAGAAAGCGGTAAACGTTTCACCTTTTGTGGAGGGAACAGAAAGGGGAAGGGGAATGGGGATGAATCGATAGTGTCGGGATGAGAGAGGGAGAGAGAGTGGGGCGGAGCAGGCAGCCTAATGTTTACACGTAATATCTTAAAATATTGTACAGATGGAGGAAGTGTCATGTTTCTTTGAATTAAATTTCTTTTCGAGCTTACTAGGACAATGTACTGAATGTCACTTCATGTCATAATTTTCTTCGTCTCCCTCCACTAGCCCCTTGCTTGTTATTTTTTGTCTTGTCCAGTTCTTGCGAGGCTATTAGCCCGCCATCTTAGAATAACTTAAGAGGAAAAATAGACACTGCTAGTAGCCTAGGGATCACAAACTTTACCTTGTAGGTGTGCCGTATCCGTCATAACTGGCTGATAGTGTTATCACCAGAAACATCAAGGGGATTCCTGCATTGATTGTATTAACACAGTGTTAACAGTATATTTAGGCGGACTCCGGTTTCTGTAGTGTTAAGCGGATGAGAATCTTCGACTCCCCCTGGACAGGACACTAATCAATCAACGGTTAGCTCCCAGCAGACGCTGGTACTCATTTTTCTACCCCGGAAGAATGGAAAGCTCAGTTGGCTTAGGGGGAAAAGAAGATCACATAAACATTTGAATCTCTGGAAAGTGCCGGAATCGAACTGGGGACCTTGTGGTTGGAAAGCAGAAATCTTATCAATTGCGCCAAACACGTCCGCTCAGGACCTGGGATTTGGTATAATAAAAGAAACTGAAGTAGAGATAGAGTGTTTTTGATTTGGTAAGGATATGAAGTCTAATTGGCTGCGTTAGGGTATAGTTAAGAGACTTATGATGATATCTATTGTATTAACAAACCGACGAGCACAGACGCAACGCCAGTTCTATAAAAAGGTTTTTAGAAACGGTACGGTTAGATAGTTATTAACGCAAGTTTACTTAGGTTAGGTTATGATTTATGACTTGAATGTCTGGGGTAGTGCATCAAATTTAAAAATTTATAGGTCTGGGATAGGGTCTGGGTTTGAGCGTATAGGGTGCCACGCCCTTACCCATAGAGTTAACATCACTGGTAGGAGGTTTCGCTTAGAAGTTTAACTGACTATGGAGTATAAGCGATAACAATAAAGATTTATAAACAGAGACTCGTAGCATCATATAGTTCTGCTTTAAAAAGGCTATATCCCTTGCTCACCCCAAGCACAAAGTGCATATTGTCTCATTCTGCTGTGTCCATCATCGAAAACTTTTACCACCAAAACATAGAGATAAACACCCTCCACAATCATCCAGGAGAAAGACACCAGAGTAAAATAGTGCAGGCATACTGCTACAAACTTACACAAAACCTGAAATAACGTGAAAATGACAGCATTGAAACGAGATGCTAACTCGGATAAAATGATAAGCAACATCAGCTATTTTATTTTCCAGAGTTCAATATATATTAAACCAAGTAATAATAACTAATTCTATAATTAAACAATTTCTACCTTAAACCAAGTAATAATAACTAATTCTATAATTAAACAATTTCTACCTTCAAAGACTTTTATCTGTCATAAAAAGTTGTAAAACTTCTGAATTGACTCTTTCATTTAATTTAGTGAACTATGATTAACAATTACAGTGCTCTCTTCAATAGTTTTCTCTAAACTAACAATTACAGTGCTCTCTTCAATAGTTTTCTCTAAACTAACAATTACAGTGCTCTCTTCAATAGTTTTCTCTAAA
>JAOTRI020147088.1:0-10427 GCA_028564885.2 Zoanthus sanctaehelenae
TGTGTGTAGGGGGGGATGGGAGGGGGGGGTTTGGTTGGTACCTCTCCCCCTCATGCTTTTCTTTTTTTTTATCCACTTTGGAGTAGGTAACTTTGTACTTTGGTGTGTACAGTATAGACAGTCATCCTTAATTATGGTTACAGGTAACAGTTTATTTTCAAAATTGTTGTATTTGCTGATAGGTACGGGAAACGTGATACACCCAACTGGAACTCAAAGCCATGTTGTACAGAGGTATCCAAATTCACCATATGGAAATCAACAGGCTTTTATGCAACAACCATTTCACAATCAGTTACAGGTTCAAAAAATTCAATTATATTGTACTAAATATCTAGTATAGGAGAGTTATTTATGTCTGGGAAATATTTCTGCTCATATAAAAAATCCTATAACTTACAGATAAAATAATAATATCAAATTTGAAGACATCTCTCCTGTTCGGAAAAACACAAATTTTAAAACATTCCATTTTATGTACAAACAATTTTATAAGAATCGTGCTTTATGTGTGTTGTCTGCAAGAAGTTAGGCAGAGAGGACAAGGAGCATGATTTATGGTGTGAGTTGTGATGATATAAAGCAATTGTGAGAGCATTATCAGGTGCAAGACTGATGGAGAAAAAGAGGACAGAGAACCTAATGAAGATGTTGGAAGCAGATTGCAAAGGCGAATAGAGTGAGATGGTACAGGCACAGTATGTATTGAGGAGGAATGATAGACATGTTTTTAGAAAAGTGTTAGAGTGTGAAGCGAAGGGCAAGAGGAAGTGAGGACAACCAAAGGAGATGTGGAAGATACAAGTGGAGAAGGAAAATTAAGAGTGTTAACTAGTTTGGAGGAAAAGGATGCTAAGAATCAATTGAGACAGAGAGTGGGATTTGAAGAGACTGCTATGTACCAAAGTGGGATTGATTGATTAATTGTGTTATGTTTCATTGCAAAATTGACAAAGATTGTACTGTATTATTCTAATTTAATTTTTACCAAGTATTGCAAACAAAGATTTAAAAAATTGTGCAACTCAGAAACCATTATTCCCAAGTTTAAATAAAGTAATACAAAAAGCTTTAAATTGTCTCAAGGTACAGTACAAGAAAAGTGTCTGCTACCTTCACTCTGTCTGGTAAAATCGCTTTTTATCTAGTATGTTGATCCTACATAAATAATAATTATGAGTCAGTGTCATTTTTCCAAAAACATATATATTATTTATGACATTGTGTTATTTGTATTCCTAATGTTTGCACAACTTTGCAAATTTCCACACTTGTAAAAAATAAGCTTAGTTAAATATAAATTTAGGTTTATGCAAATGTGTCAATGGATTTCATTATTAATTTTTTTTATAGGCATTCCAGTAGTGGTACTGTTTACAGAGCTCTTTTTTAGTTGAGAAAATTCTTTTTGAAAACCAACATTAATTATTACTTGTAATGATAATTATTACTGTTATCTAAATTATTACTGGTGCTTTCTACAGCATTTTCCTCACTATCAGATGGGTCCTCCACAAGGTGCTCCCAGGCTGCAGCCACAGCCACAGCCACAAATGATTATGCAGCCACAAATGTTTGAACAACAGAAGAAATTGGCAGAGAAACATCAGAAGCAAAATGAAGAAATGACAAAAAAGAAAAACTTTGAGGCTCAGCAGCGTAAGCTGCAGGCATTCAAGGGTAAATCAGGTGCCAAGAGCAACCCATTGAATGAGTTGTTTGGTAAGAAGGATGGAAAGAGTGATATGTCAGGACTGATTGGTTCTCTTGGGAGCAGCTCAGCCCAGAAGTCTGTTGCGAAGACAAGTATTTGTAAGTTTCTTTTACTTAAGGAATTACCATAAAAGCCCTAATAAGCCCCCCTCTCTAATAAGCCCCCCCTCTAGAGCCTAAAATTTGTAATAAGCCCCCCTTTCTAATAATCCCCCCTCTCTAATAAGCCCCCTCTCTAATAAGCCTCTCCTCTCTAATAAGCCTCTCCTCTCTAATAACCCCCTGTCTAGAAGGCGAGAAATTCAATAAGTCCCTGGGGGGCTTAGTAGAACTTTTATGGTATTCTCCAGTATGTTTGTAGGGATTGGTTTAGTATAATCCTTATTACATAAGAATGGACAAAACTTGCAATTATAGTGAACTGCCATGTGATAAACTTCACTGGTGAAGATCGACTGATTGTTAAAGTAAAAAATTAATGTCTAACCTTGTAAGTCAACATTTTAAAAAAAAAAGATTTAAAAACAAAATTCCTCAAAACTCGTGTTTTGTGTTTGTGTAAAATATATGAAAGTACACTGTAGAATTTTACATACAATTGTGTACTTCATAGTTTTTTTCCGTGGGATGTTTGCCCAGGGTTTCTTTTTCTTTTGCAATGCAAATCAACAAATTTGAAAAGCTGTGATTTGATTGATTGACCTGAAATGCACATCACAGCTGGAATAGTTTGTATTGTTTAAACTTTAAAATTATATTTTATGATGACACAACTTTGACAAGGGTGAAAGTAATGCAATTTCCAAACATTTGTAATCTGTGATTCTGGCAAGGAACATTTGATTTTCTATATTGCAATAATAATTATTACTGCCTGTGATTTATGCCAGAGAAAGTTTTCTATTTCAATTAGAAGTTAATATAATAAAGATGAACTCGTTTTTTATTACAAAATATTCTTTACCTTTGTACGAAATCCCATGGAAGGTCACAATTATCAATTCAGCAAGTTACAGTATAATGTTATTTAAAAACACCAGATAGATAAATAGAAACTCTATTGTCACAGGGTGGCCATTCAGTCCTAAGACTGGTCTCCAGAGGGGCCCTGCATCTATAAAACTAGTTTTACAATTTAAAGTCTAGTTTCAATACAATAATTTTGCATGAAAATTAAAAAGAAAAACAATTAATTACATTTATTTATTAAAACTCAATTAATTTCATTTTAATTACACTATACGTAGAGCTCTCTATCGATTTTTAAAGTGATATGTTAAAAGACTTTTAAAAATATAAATAGATGTTGCTTGAATCGATACACTGTATGTGCAGGAAGAGAATTGAAAAGTACGGATTGGGAATATCTAAAAGTAAAACTGAGCTTTGGCTTAGGTATGTGGAGGTTAGACTTTTGTGTATAATGTGTATGTAACTAGAATTTTTCATAAAATAAGTACTTAGATACTGGGGAACTAGATCATACAAGCATTTAAAAACAAGTACGCAATCACACTGTAGTTTCATCTCATACGTAGATCATTCCAAAAAAGGGTTGATACCTTTTTACCTGTCCTTATTTTCCACTATGAAAATCTCACTGACCAGGTTTCTTCAACATATTTTTCTTGTTTGTTGATCAAGTGACTAAACTTTGCAGTTACTCAGTGTTTTCAAAACTAGCCGTCGGCCGTCGCATCCGACAGCAACTTTTCCATTAGCAATGCCTACTTTCCCTTCGTACCCCCATAATGAGCAAGGCCCTTTATTCCTTGCAACTCCTACTCAACGAAATACAACGTCTACTTTCAAATGTTGTGAAAACACTGTTACTATAACTTCACAATTTATTCCAATAATTATTTCCCTCCATAAAGTGATAATCCTACAGGATTTCCCTTTGGTCTCTTGTATGTATGTTCAACTATAATTTATTGAGTATGATATATTTTGTTATTTGTGTTGCCTATATTTTATGTTTATTAACTTGTACATCAAGAAGAATACATCAAAGGAAGTTAGTAATTTTGGTATTGCTTACTAGTTCTTACTGTAGTTAACACTTGCAACAAAACTGATATTACAATCAAGCCTAAAATCTTTTTCTACTGTAACAAGAAACTTTTATTTCATTTAGTTTCTAGACCAGGTGGTAGCCACAGCCACGTGCCAAGTACAAATTACGTGTCACAGCAACCAGGCCCTTCTATGACTGACCAGAATGCCCCTCTTCATGCTCACTTTACACCACCACTGCAAGGAAGTCAGCTTACCCCAGATGTGTATGGTAATGAGGCATATCACAACCAAGGAATCAAGCATGATAGTTTTGGTGATCTCAAGCGAGTAGGTGATAGTGAGTTTGGAGACTTCAAAGGTTCCATATCAGAGCATAATGACAATGTTTTTAGTAACTTCCAAGAAGCTACATCCATGTTGCCTGAAGGTAGAACTCAGACATCCAGCACTGGTAAGTTTTAAGACATTCAGGAATAATAAATGAAGCGGTCTACTGTCATGGCCATTTTTAAAAGCTAACTAAAGTGCATTGCCAACGAGTTATTTTAAGGCCTTTTTTCTTTTGATATAAGACATTTTTGAAAATATATGAATTTTGAAATTTATGAGTAATTTCAAATTATGAAAAACTGTAGATCTTTAGAAAGCTTGTAAATTCTAGCTGACGTTGGTGTTTTCATAGTTGAATATTTTCCTTCTTGGAAACTCTTGTCTTTAAACATCTTTTGATCTTAAAGCGCTCAAAATACTATTCGTGTTTTGGCTCTTGAGAGCCATTTTCTGTTGAATGGAGACATAGTGGTGGAACGAGGATGTGAAGGAAGTGATAGCAAGAAAAACAGATGTTTGTGAGGACATGTGTAAAACAGAGACTAAGACAAACGAGACCAGATGTAAAAACATGAAGAAATGAGCAAAAAAGGTGATTGCGAAAGCAATGAAGGATGTGGCTGAGATGGCGCTGAGAGTGCTTAGTACATCAGAACAAGGTGGGAGGACGATGTATGAGAGGTAGTGATGGTAGGCTGTGTTTCAGTATGAAAGGCAGAGGGAAAGTTTGGAAGGAGCACATGGAAAGAAAAATGAATGAAGAGAATGAGTGGTATCAGAAGGTGAATGCAGAATTGGTGGAAAGGCCAGTTGAGAGGGTTAGTCGGAGAGGAGGCAATAAGAGAAATGGAAGTGGGAAAGGCTGCTGGATTCTTAGAAGTAAGTGTTGAAATGGTTGCAGCAAGTTGGTGTAATGGCGGAGCTGTGTCAAAAAGGGACTGCCAGATGAATGGGCGCCAAATGTTATATATGGCATCACTTTCAAGGGGAAAAGGGATGCAATGAGTTGAGGGGAGTGCAGTTGCTAGAGCAAGCAATGAAAATAATTGCTATTTTTAGTAAAAGTGAACAAGATACAATTTGGTTTTATACCAGGCAAAGGGACGGTAAATAAAAATAAACGTCTATTTTTGAGGTTGCAGGAGGAACACTTAGAGAAACAGAAAAAGTATATGTGCTCCATTAACCAGGAAAAGGCATTTGACAAGGTTCCAAGGAAGGTTGTGGTTTGGGCAATGAGGAAGAGAGATGTCTTGTACCAGAGTTGTAATGGTTGGAACAGTGATGAATTTGTATGAAGTTGCCAAGGCAAGAGTTAGAGTTGGGCGAGGGTTGTCCGGGGAATTTCAGGCGAAAGTTGTTGTGCATCAGGGATCCGTGTTGTTGCCTTTGGCTTTTGTGGTTGTGTTTGAGGTGGCTACAGAGAGTGTGACAAGTAGTTCAATGAGTGAGATGACTTAGTACATAGCTGGAGGGACTGAATGAGTTCTGAAAATGGAAGGAGGTATTGAGAACAAAAGGCTGAAGGTGAACATCGGTAAGACAAAAGTGTTAATGAGTGGTGTAGAAGGTGAAGTGACAGTAAGATAGAATAAGATCCATGTGGTATTTGTGTGAATGAATGATGGCAAATCCAGTGTTGTGTGTGAAATGTGGGAAGGGTTGTATGGCAGCTGTGCGAAAGTAGAAAGAGTGACCCGGAGGTTGGGGAGGGATTTTGTGTGTGGAAGATGCAAGAAATAACGAAGCTAGTGGATTAGTGGGACTGTATGAGGAATTGTGTGAAGAGGTGGAAACAGTGAAAAGTTTCTAATATTTAGGGGATAGAGTGAATGCAAATGGTGGTTGTGAGGCAGCACTGACAGCAGGAGTGAGAATTGAGTACTAGGTGAAATTCAAGGGTGTGGAGAGATGCTGAATTCAAAATGGTGTTCGCTTAAGATGAAAGTAATGATTTATCGGAGTTGTGTAAATTCGGCGATGTTCAGTGGAAGTGAGACATGGTGTTTGAGGGAAAGTGAGATGAGATGGAAATATTAAGAAGGACCAAGAGGGCGATGGTGGTAACAATGAGTGGTGCCAAATGGATGCACAAAAGGAGAACAGGGAACCTAATGGAGACATTGGGATTGAAGGAAAACAGAACTTTCGATGGCTAAGGCAAATGGAGTGAGATGGTACTGGCAAATGTTAAGGATGGGTTGATGAGAATGGTTTGAGAAATGCATTGGAGTTGAAGTGAAGGAAAAGAAGAAGCGAGGACAACCCGGATCATAATTGGAATTGATTGATTGAGGTACCATTTCCATTGACCATCTGGCTCTTAAAGGATGTAGATTTAGTTGTAAATTGTGAACCAAATTTCAAAATATGCAAATTAAAAGCTGCGTATTTTGCATTACTCATCGAGCCCATGAGCAAATAATTTGTATTCAGCATGCAGAACTTAAAAAACGTTCCAGAGTCAAATGATCATGCAAGGCCATTATTTCTGGTCGGAACTGAGTTAAATCAACTCAAGGTTTTTATTATCACCCTTGAGAATACATAAACCTGATGTTTTAAGCACCTTTGTACTATTTGACAGGATAGTACACAAAGTCATTGCCTTAAAAAATCAAAATCAACATCCTAAGTTTTTTTAATTTGCTTTGAATTTTTGAAAAAATCTTTAAATTTCTCAGAGATATCATTTTTTTTCTAGTGTTTTAAGCGAGATAAAACAGATCTTAGGTTGTCTTTTTTCTGTTTCACTATTTTGCTTATCATTATCATTGGTGTACATATGAATGGAATTGTGGGATATACTACTGAACACTAAATCTGCGGAATATGTAATATCACTTGCTGGTAAATTAAAAAAAGGCACCAGGAATTGACAAAACATTTAGAAGACTTGTGAAAATAGCCCAGTAAAGGTTTTAAGTAATAACTTTTTTCTAAATTTTTTGCTTTTGTTTAATTCTCATGAATACTTCCAAATATCTGTATCTGCTGTATATTAGTTTTTGTATCTATGCCTTGCCAGTGGCCAGTATTCATTATGCTAAATTAATATCATGTTTGAGTGTCTGTAAAGGAGTGACGTACCACAGGAAATCCAACTGTATTGGACGGATCATTTTCTTTTAAAACATCTTTGAAACTCCATTTTTTTTACATTAGATTTTCTTAGCAAATTTATCTGTTAGGTTTTAGACTTTCTCATTACAATTTTTAAAAAATAAATAATGAAGAGTTATATTTTTATTACTTGGAAAAAGCATTGCAATGTTTATGTTTCATAAATTATAGCAGTTATGAGAGAATACTAACTAGCGGTATTTAAACTAGTTTGAGCTGCGTTGGTGTTTCTAAAGAAACAATTTACTAATAAATATGTAAATTATACACCGTATATAAGAAAGAATACTTACTGACGTTTCGGACTTTAGTCCTTCGTCGGAGTAAAAAGGAAGAAGGACTAACGAAGGACTAACGTCCGAAATGTTAGTAAGTATTCTTTCATTTATACAGTGTATAATTTAGATATTTATTACTAAATTGTTAGCAGTTATTACATTTAAAATTAATTGAAGGAAATATACACAGCAAATTAAATTTTAACACAGACATTTTTCAGGATTTACATGCATATATGCCGTCTTCAGTGTAAAGAGAGTTATAGTATTTAAGTACAATAATATGCATGGTTATAGCTTTAATACAACATTGACTGAAAGGAATTACAGAGAAAGTTTGACTTGTCTGCTAACAGATGCATTATGTAGCTAAAAATTAAGAATTAACAAATAATGTTGTTTGTATCTAGAAGCTTAAGTTGTACATAATTTGTGTTTTTGTGGGTCTTTCTGGTATTACGACTTGGAATTGTATTATTGTTCAATATTTCAGTTACAAAAGAAATTTTATAGATGTCACTTCTTAGCTGTCTAACTAAATTTTGTTTCCCAGGTGCGTATCTTGCCACTGAAAAGAAAACTACTGGTATTTTAGGAGACCAGTGTCTTCCTTCCCCTACTCACAGCAGAGAAGATACTTTTTCAGGCCTGCAAGATGTACCATACTCAACGCATGTTAGGAGTACCAGTTTTTCAGGACAGACAAACATTCATTCCACAGGTGTCCCACTCACTAGCACTCATATTTTAGGCGGGGCAAACAGTCAAATCAGCTTCTCATCTCATCATAACCATGGTATTACATCTGGCTTTAGTGGTTCTATTCAAGGTATACCTGTAGGAAAAAACGTTTTGGGGTTTAACAACAGTGTAAATGATCTACAACCAGGTTTACAAGGGTCAGATATGTCAACTGTATCGAGTGTTAAACCCCTCAGTGGTAATGCTGTTTGTATGGATGATCAAGGCTCTTCTGAGAAGTTTGCAACATCACCTTTAGCCATTTCAACCAATGCAGGAACAGCTTATGTAAAGGAGCAAGAAGGTAATGTTGTTAAATTTTGTAACAGCCTTGGCTATAATACTCATTTCTGTCTTTCTATCTAAAAATGTGGTAAGTTATAATTATTTTGTTATTAGATAATACAATTTAGTACATAGATCTATATGAGTGTTGTACTGAAAAATACAACACTCGTAGATGTTATATAAAAGTACAATCTGGATACGAGTAACATATTTTCTATATCCTCACTTGTGAAGATATCGTTGACGTCATTTCTTTGTTTTTCCCATCTTTTTGATACTGATACTGATACTGTGTTTGTTTCCTTCCGTTTTGCAACTGAGGCTGAATTACACGAATGGGGTCAATACTAGAATATATAATACTATGAATACTTATATGTTACGAATTTACATAGTCTCTCTGTATTACACGGTTGTCCAATTGAATTCGAGTTCCCTGACCTGAGCGTCTAACCATGATAATTTGTCTGCGAGTGTAGTGGCTCTTGCGCGCGAGCATCGTGTAAAAACTTGACGCAAGCTTGACCACGACGTGTGGCAAGAGTCTGGAGACCAGCTGCAACCAGAGCCTGGCTGTACGCCAGGCCAGGAAATACTATTCGAGGGCCTTCCTCTGTACGCCCGCAACAACATCACTCAAATACTCTGGTAGAGCTGCCCAAACTGGTAAACCATAATAGAGCCTCGCTGTACGTCAGGCCAGGAAATACTATTCGGAGGGCCTTCTTCTGTAC
The DNA here is from genome assembly GCA_028564885.2 of Zoanthus sanctaehelenae. Classification (NCBI taxonomy): domain Eukaryota; kingdom Metazoa; phylum Cnidaria; class Anthozoa; order Zoantharia; family Zoanthidae; genus Zoanthus; species Zoanthus sanctaehelenae. The sequence goes on from JAOTRI020147088.1 coordinate 9,227, forward strand.
GTCCTCAACAACATCACTCAAATACTTTGGTAGAGCTGCCCAAACTGGTGATCCATACTCGAGGATTGATCTTACAAGGGCGCAATAGATAGCAATTAAATCTATACCTGGAACTTTTGATCTCGCTAGCAAACGAAGGGCATATAGAGCCGTTTGTTCGCTTTCTTAAAAACATAATGTATATGTTCACTTCAGTAACAGGTCATTTGTTACGTGAATGCCAAGAAGTTTATAACTATTTACACTTTTAACTACTGAGCCCATTAACTGCAAGGGAATGAGTTGCGTAGGTTGAAATTGCAAAAAGTTGATGACCATTTCCCGACACTTTTGGGATTGAGGCGCATCCCCCGTTCAGTGGCGAACTGGCAAGTATGGTCAACTATACAGGGCAAATAGCTTGGCGAGCATCTGGGAATGATCTCAAATACAGTGCTATCATCGACATATGTAACACGACATGGCCAGAAACTCGCCAATCTACTCACCAAGATAGCAAGCAACAGTGGTGCGAGCCTAGTGCCCTGCGGTATTCCCCCGTTAGAAAAAAATAGGAGGCGACAAGGAGCCATTTAACATAACCCGCTAAGGCCTGAACGAAAGAAACGCCCCAATCCAACGAATGAGACATTGACTGATATTTAAGTGCTTTAAAAAGTTCTTTAATTAGGGCATTATGATCGACTAAGTTGAATCCTTTAGAAAAATCGGCAAAAAAAAATGCGCGCAAAGTTGTCTCCTCTGTCAAGTGTTGCAAAAATAATATGTAATAAATACACAAGTGCCTGGACGGTGGGCTTTCCATTAATTGAGAATTGCTTAAGATCTAATTTGTCCTTAACCTGCTTATTTAAGGATTTCAGGGTAAATCCTTCCGTTACTTTCGCTAAATGCTAGGTACGGGTGATCGGCATTAGGTCTTTTTCTATTGACTTTGGGGGGCTACACTTGGGTTGGGGATGTGCAATCAACTCCTTAATTTGGACTGGGACAAACACTTGTTCCAAGGATGAGTTATAGAGATCTTTAATAACATCTTCCCTGAAGCATAAATAACCCGGGAGATGGACTACGGAAACAGAACAAAACTCGTTAAGCCAAGTTTCTGTAAGACAGACAAACTCAGCTAGGTATACTTTCAATACAGCCAACAGTTTATCTAGTTTCGGTACTAAGTATTGGACATTAGCTACCAAGGTCG
>JAOTRI020147099.1:0-10427 GCA_028564885.2 Zoanthus sanctaehelenae
AGTTAATGTAAATTTGAATTTACAAACAGTGTAAATATAAAATTTTGATAAATTTACATGGACTGTAAATTTTACAACTTTTCCAGTGAGAAGTCACTGACAAACACCGAGTTAATTCCTATTTGTTCGTGGCATCAGTTATTCATGTTTGTCGTAAGAGGCCAAAGGCGTTCATGTCACTCCACGATCATCCTCAGAATTGCTCTGATAAGTTAAGGCGTTAACTTTTAAAGGAAGTGAAATTAAGGAAACTAAGTAAATAATACAACTCTCATTGTAACAAAAAATATCTTAGATTTAGAAGTCTATAATAGAACAGTATCTAATAATTAATGATCGTTTATACAATGTTTATGAAATGATTGATAGCTAGAGAAGATTAAATCGGCGAGGGGGCTATAATTACATAATGTATATCTAACGTGGGTGTAATAATGTTTTGATTATTTTGTTTTAATGTATATTTTATATCTTGCATTTGAGAAGTTTACTTTCTTGCAATTTTATATGTTAATGTTTGAGGAACCAGATCAAAACGTCAGAAAAACAATATTCGAAGCTGAAAATATAATGGTCAGCAGGATTTAGTATAGACATGTGCATTGTTTGTTATTTGAGGTTGTATTTAAATCCAAATCTATCGCGCTTGTTGAACAAATAAATTACAGAAAATGTACTTTTATAATGATTTTTATCTTATAGTTTTCTAATGTTAGTATTTAGTTTTTCTTTCCAATTGACTCTCAATGATTTCTTATTTTAGAACAAACATTTATAGTACTTTTCTGACCATTCCTGAGCCACTGAATCCAACAGACGCTTTAACCAAACAGCTCTATCCATGGAGATCATTCCTTGCACGGTAAGTGACGAACTTGTAAGTTACAAGAAGGTGGAATGTAAAACTTCGTATTGCAATTGCTTTTATTGTTTCGTTCGTTTTGGTCTCCAGCGGATTTTTTAATATCACTTTGTGGTAATCTTATGTAAACAATGTAATAAACCTGCATACATCTACGAAGATAAAGTTTTAAACAAATATTTATTTATTTATTCATTCATTTTTTTATTATTTCTTTTTTTCTTTCTTTATATTACTTATTTACTTACTAACTTACTTACTTACTTATATATGTATTTATTTATTTTATATTTATTTATTATTATTTGTATTTATATATATTAAATAAAAATATCCAGTACAGCATAGCTGGTTTAGATGGATACCTGTGCAAAACTGTATGAGGCTCAAGGAGCCGATAAATATGAAGATTATCTAGGATTATTTAATTTATTATATGGCTTGAAAATGTCTCGCAATCTGATTGTTTGTTGACATATAATGACCGGTCATTAATTTTTCTCTATGCGTACGCAACCGGGAATTAAAAATTACTTTTGATTATAACAAAATAGTAAAAAATGCCATATAATAAATAACTTATTAACCTCGCTCGTTCAGTCATTACAGGGAAATCTGAGACCTCAGTCTGGAATTTCCCTGTAATGACCTCACTCTTGGTTAGTAAGTAGTATAGATTTGCTATTTTTCCGTTACATATTGTCGTAAACTAAGACTATTTTTCTGGTTCAGTTTTTAGAATTTCTACGCTTTCATGCATTTTCAATTCTTCTTTAAAAATCATTGATGCAAATTATTTCCAAATTAATTACAAATTCGCGTGATTATCTGCACAACGATTAATTCAAATCACCATTGTTAAAAAATCTAAGGTCAATAAATCTCTTTTATAAATGGAGACTATTTGAATATTCATTTGTCTTCACTAGCTTTACTAGCCTCGTTTGGGGTAAGATATTCTTTTAAATCTTCTGCTCGAACACGAGGCTAGTGAGGCTAATTTGAATGAAGACAAAGGAATACTAAAATGGTCCCCATTTATGAAAAAGGTCTTTTAAAACATAGGACAAGCTTGGAGCGCGTAACAAATACATTTTTAGCGCGTACCCTTGATGTATTTAACCGATTATCTTCAAAAGCGTCTTTCAGAGAAAATATTTCTAATTATCTTTATCGTTATTATTCAGTATAACTATTATAGCTGTATATAATATTATCATTCAGAATATAATTGTTTGAACCTTTTCCTTGATTGTTTATGGTTTAGACACGGCCCATATCCAATGCAGTATTGCTTTTGGGATGAAATAGGTTGCAATCTCCAGCTGTGTTTGGCAGGCCTAAGATCCGTAGACAGGTAAGCTTAAGCTAAATTCCTTACGGACTAAATGGTCCATGGAGCCGGTGCTTATCTCGGGTTTCTTTAGTGTTAACCCTTCGGTGACGGTTCGTATATTTCAGCGGCATGTAGTTCAGTTCATCTCATTCTGTATAGATTATTTATCGGTGTCAAGTCTCCCAAACATACTAATAACTTTCTGTGCTCGCAAGATTTTTAGAAATAATAACGCTTCATTATATTTATTGTATAAACAGCTACTCTATATGTTTTCAAATGAACTGCTTTCCAACGGCACGGTATCGAAAGGGGTAATTTTGTATATGTAACCATAACCTTATTTTCACGTTTGAAGCTAACAAAACGCTCTTGATGAAGTAAGATTTTAGTGTAAAAATTCACTCGGTCTTTCTTTGTTATTCTTTAATCAATTCATTTTTATGTTGCAGAAAACAGTTGTAGAAGTGCACATAATTTGAACATCCTGCTAATAATCAGAAACGGTTTTGTATTTTCGATGATCAGACTTTTAATGTAGAACTGATTGCTGAATCACGAGCTCCGCAATTTTTGGCCAACGTAATTACTTGCGACTTCAAAAACTATTTGATAACAAATATGCTGTCATTCTACTTTACATCTAGTTTGACATAGTTTTCCATACCCTTCAAGATAGCCTGCTTTTCAAGGCTCAGTATAGCGGCCGTACAACTCGATGTTTAGCCATGGCATCTGGTAAACTGACAATTCAATTTCGAAGGGTCTGCTAAATGTCTAGATTTTCTAGACCTTTCGTTTGTTTTGTTTTAAGGGTCGCAAACATAATCACAAAAGCAGCGTTTACAATATATTCGGGCTCAGAATTCACGCTTTTGCACTTGAGGCAGCTGGTAACTAAAGGGAAAAAAATGGTCGCCAACGCAATCAAGACAACGTACATAAAATGTTACTTTGTATGTAAGAAAACTCTGTAATAAAATACCAGGAAGGAAATGGCACAAAAAAGCCCCCAATACCTGTGAAACGTTATGTCCACTAAATTTTACATTATCGATATCTGGAACAGTGCTAGTTTCGAAAACGTTCTTCAGTATTTTGGCTCAACAAACATTTTTGGTATTCAAACTGTTGATAAATTTAAATGTTACAGTTTACTAACTACCAGTTCCAATTAATGAAACTTGAGTCGCTGGTGACCAATTCTACAAATCCAGTCGCCATCACTTAATTTTCTGTCGTATTGGTGCCCTGAGATTAGTATTGTTGTTTTTAAAATGGAACCGTTTTTGCTAAATCCTATAAACATTTATACGCTTGATACCTTCGCATTCAATAAAAAACGTCAAAACACATTTGCTTCTTAAACAATTTGAATCTTAAAAAAAAAAAAACTCGCTAAATCCTATAAACAGATTTTTCAAACTGATCAGACGTGTGTATTTTATTTATTTATTTATTTGTTTATTTACATGTTTATCTATTTAATGGTTTTCATTTTATTTTTAGTAGGGTAGCTTTTCAAATTTTTTTTTTTGCTTTTAAGTGAGCGCTACAAAAATCACCTAAAATGTTATTAGCCTTGCGTCCAACTAGAAAACCTTACGGTTTATTTGGGCCCTGTGCATCTCCTTCACTATGAAACTATACTTTTTATTACCTGCATCAGCATTAAAAGCTAACCATCCAAAATAAAGTGACAGTGCTATAAATGAAACAATGTAAATAAACCAGAAGGAAATGCAACAATTACGTTGTTGTTGTTGTTGTTGTTGTTTTCATGTTTTCTTTACCTTGCAGGCATGTTGTGAATGGTGAAATTCTCGGTGTCTCTCTGTTGTTAGAAGACGTTTTACAGCGCGGTTTACCAGATAATTTCTTCGCTATACAAAGCGATGACACCACCAGCGTTGCTTCTGTCAACTCCCGCACTCGTCCCGTAACAAGCACGTCACGCAGGTCACTCAGCAAACACAGTAGTCACGGGAGTCAGGAAGATGGAGATGCTTTTGATTTCAACAATAGGTATTGTGTCGTGAACTCAGTGCTAATTGTTGTTGTTGATGGTGGTAGTGGTAAAGATAGACATGATAAGGCTGTCAAATAACAGAGTGAGTTCTTGTAAAGAATATACAAAATATTTACTCTTAAGAGATATGATCAGGAGTTAGCCTTACTAATCATATGTTCGAAATGTGGGTTCCAATTACCCAATTGTTCATTGAAACTTACACCCTATAGTGTGAGTTCTCCTTCCTTTTGATGTCACAGATTGGTTCAGGGAGGGTCTTACTGGTCTTCCCACGAACCACCATTTGCCATGTTTTATTTTTAAGGTTTAAATCATTCGATTTTCAGTAGTCCAATATTGTATATTTCGAACTTCAATTAAAGTGCCCATATGACGAAAAATGTTTTCTTCGATTTCGATACCTCTAGAATGCGTATAGAAGTGCTATAAAAATTTCAATTGCGTTGCATTTTCCCTACGAAATTATGCTTTAAAGTTCCCCTGCAAACCACGCCCAACTAAGATGGCCGGAAGCTGCTTAGTCTAGGCCCACAATGTCACTTCAGACCGATGATTAAATAACTCATTTCTTGAATAAACAATCGAACGAGAATTGTAGGCCATATTTGCATTTTCATTTTGCAAACCACTAGATGAGTATTCCAAAGTTAAAGAAGCCAATATGTTATAATTTTGGTTCCGAAAATTCCAGGACCAACCAGACAGTGCAGTATTGGATTCTATTCAGCATCCATTAGAATTGCTAAATCAAGCGGGAATGTACGGAATAAGTTTACTTTACATGTCCTCTCTTGTGCAACAAAGCCAGTATTCAAATTGGATCAAAAGGGTATTTGGAAATTTTCATCTTGCAAGGCAGAGCAATTTGTACAGAAACTTTAGAATATACAGAGCAACCCCTTCGAATGTAGCAATAGGGAGCATTATACGTTTCTCTCAAAAAACCGGAGGTAAAGACAATGAACTACTAACACAACGAAACTTTTGGCCGCCATATGAGGCGTTAATATTCATCCAAGTGTTTTATTAAGTCAAAGTTTGGTTTTGATGTTTTAATTTCTAAAGTTTCAGCTTATAGTATTAGTTGCAACTTATATTTCATTATTTCTAGTTTGATTAGTCGGAATAAAGAACCGTTTTTTATCATCTTTAAGCTGTTATGTAACTGGTTGGCGCAGGCGATCTAACCTGCTTCATCGAGCAGCTGAAGCCGTCATGCTGTGACATGCAAGGAAACATAACTTGCTGATGTGAATCACGTTTAGTGAATCATTTTTTTTTATTCAAGCTAGAGGCCTGGAATAATCTTACAAAGAAAAGTTTTTTAAAAAAAATTACACGTTTTTTATACTTCACAAAAACAGTGAGCTCAGATTGGACAAAATTTAAATTATGGGCATATTGCCACTCAGGGCATCAATTTCAAATATTGGGACCAACGGATTCGCACAGGTTGCAACTTGCATGTCTCGAATTGTCAATCAAATTCCAAAAATGTTGCAGCATAAGTGTGCAACTTTATTGTCATGTATTGATCTTTACTGGTATTGGGATGTGCATGACCATGTAGAACTTCTTAAAATGCTTGACATTTTGACATTATCATAGAATTTCTTCAAAGGAACTGCTGGCTGCGCACACTCTCCAAAATCAAGTATTTTTAAAGCAGTCATGACTACGGGCAGCCTCCTGTTTTATGTTTTATCCTAAACAATCTTGCAAAATGTTAAACTCTTCAGGCTTTGAAACATAAACTTTTAAAAAGTGTATCAAATCCAGCAACTTTTGTGATTCACATTATCCGATTTTAAGTTTTCAAGAAATATTTAGCAGCAAAACTAAACTATGTATTAAAATGAGATCCTGAGATTTTCATATTTCATCAATACCGAGCAAACATTAATTTTTTAAAATGCATTTAGTTAGCACCTAAAATATACTGTTCAATTGCAGAAATAGCGTCAAAGCGTCGACTATTCTAAGATTTGTTCCTGAGTCACTTTACCATGCAAAGTTTACTTGGCAAACCAGCTGACTATTTACATAGAGTGAATATCAGGTCTAGCTGCTATCGGGGATGTTGGAAAGAAATCGAGAGTTCAGTTGTTTAAATCACACGATGTTAGATGAAAATAATATCTCCCATTTACACACCCTGGATGGGCAGCGGGTCATAGTAAGGGATTTTTTAATGATTTCTTTTGACTTTAAATTTTGTTTTTTGTTTCTCACAAACTAGCGACGTCGAGATACCTAAAGGTCCTTTGTCTTTTAACACCAATCCCAAGGCTGCAGTTAAACTGATAAATAAGTTCTTGTTGATTTGCTCACGTTTGGAACTACTTAAGACGGACTATGGCTGTCGTAAGCTGGGGGTGAACGAAATAGCAACCACTAAACAATACAAGGCATTTTGGTAAGTTAATAAAATATTTCTAAAGTGAAAGTCATGCTTCAGTAAGATTCAAACTGCTATACTGGGGTTGTGATGGTGTATGACAGTTGTTGTAATGTACCCTGATATTTACAATGACTTTCAAAGACTGTCTTCTTGGTTATTAGCAATGGGCAGACGTGGTTGGCGCAGTTGGTAAGACCTCTGCTTTCCAGTCACAATCTCCCTGGCTCGATCCGGCAATTTGCCGAAATTCGATTACTTGTGTGACCTTTTTTCTGCCTAAACCAACTCGGTTTTCCATCCTTCCGGGGTAGGTGAATGTGTACCAGCGTCTACTGGGAGCTAACCTGTGATGGATTAGTGTCCCGTCTAGGGGTAGTCATAGACTCTCATCCGCTTAACACTACAGAAACCGGAGATAAGTGTCGGCCCCATGGACCACTAGGCTCGTAGAAAGTTTTAACTTAACTTTCAGCATATATTTGCAACTTAAATAATTGTGGAAGAAAACAAACCAGGCTATAATGATAACAATAACAATAGTAACATGAACTAATTGCGATTATGAGCCGATGATTTACCGAATTATTTCTATCAAAACAGAAGCAGCATCCAATTTATATGAATCACTAAATGATAAATCGTTTGAGAAGAAAGGGTTATGTTTTGTTTCACACACTGATATCACCTTCTCTCTTCATTTAGAAAAATAAGGCGATTTTGTTGAAAGAACAAAAACGCCTTTGACAATATAATCCATTGATGATCTATTTGCAACTAAAACAAATTTTATTTAAATTATAGTTTTATAATTCTAATTCTTTTGTTTATGCTTGTTATGTTATGTTATATTATGTTATCTTATGTTATCTACACCAAAATAGCAATCATTTGCTCATTATTGATTGATCACATTTGCTTAATTTCATCTGTTTTTCAGTAAAATCTACAAGATTGACATTTTACAACCGGTGTATCAACAAGTTGCAGTGAAACATGGACAGGTATATACCTTTAACCTTTAAATTCCATTTCCAAAATTATAGATTGAAGCAAAAGTATGTTACTAAAGGCAGTGCTTTCTAGATGTAGACTTCTAAAGGTGGTCTAAAACCGGTTAGCTGGCGAGAAGAACTAGGAGCTGGTTAAGAGGGCCGGGGAAAGGATTTGCGATGCATCTACTTGTGTTTTAGCAACTGTCAGCAGCCTTATTAGGGTTTATAATTCTCATTCTTTAATTAATCAGCCTAAAGTCAAAAAGGCACGAAGAACCTGTAAGTATTTTGCGTTATATGGCGTTTTGTAATTTTAAAAATGCACCTTTGCATAATAATTGGATGATGCCTTCTGTAAATCAACAGGTCAAACATACTAACCTGAATCTATTTTTCGATACAATTTACAACAACTAATATGTATCTATACTTGTTTTCATATAGTCTACTTACTACTCTGATGATGCCGAAACATCTTAGTTTTTTTATTTTAGAAGCAGCTCATTAATAATTCACTGCAGATTAGTGTTTACCATCTATTGAGTTTTAAAGAAATAGTACATTCTGGAAATATCGAGAGTAGGTCAGTGAAAACTTGAGACGCATTTGAGGCTTTTCACCGTGTGAAAATTTTTCGCAAATTTTGCTGAGATTTTCTCAAGGTTATAAAGGTACCTAGCTATAGGTACTTGGGTTTTTATTCTTCATACAGTATAACCTGCACTCTCATACCTCTCATCCACTTAACACTACAGAAACTGTAGATAAACAACGGCTCCATGGTCCACCTGGCTTGTTAAAAAATTAAGCTAGGTTTTCTTATCTTCATACAGTACATTCTGCACACTCTCGTCCACTTTATATATAACTCTACAGAAACTGGAGATTTAAGTGCTAGCTCCGTAGGCCACTTGGCTTGTAAAGGAATTAGCTAGGTTTTCTTATCTTCATACAGTACATTCTGCACACTCTCATCCACTTGACACTACAGAAAACAGAGATATATACTGGGTCCATGGGTCACTTGGCTCGTAAAGGATTTAGCTAGGGTTTCTTATCTTCATACAGTACAATCTACACACTCTCATCCACTTTATATATAACACTACAGAAACTGGAGATAAGTACTAGCTCCATGGGTCACTTGGCTCGTAAAGGATTTAGCTAGGGTTTCTTATCTTCATACAGTATACAACCTGCACACTCTCATCCACTTTATATATAACACTACAGAAGCTGGAGATTTAAGTGCTAGCTCCATGGTCCACCTGGCTCGTAAAGGATTTAGCTAGGTTTTCTTATCTTCATACAGTACAACCTGCACACTCTCATCCGTTTATCACTACAGAAACCGGAGATATATACTGGGTCCATGGGTCACTTGGCATTTAAAGGGTTTAGCAAGGTTTTCTAATCTTCGTACAATACAAGCTGTACACTCTCATCCTGCGTAACACTACAGAAACCGGAGATATATACTGGCTCCATGGGTCACTTGGTTTTTAAAGAATTTAGCAAGGTTTTCTAATCTTCATACAATACAAGCTGAACACTCTCATCCTGCGTAACACTACAGAAACCTTGATGAGCGCAGGTTCCAGGGCCACATGGCTTGTAGCAGATTTACCTAGGCTTTTTTATTTCCATACAGTACAATCTGTACACTCTAATCCACTTAACACTACAGAAAGCAGAGATAAGCGCCGGCTCCATCGGCCACTTGGCTCCTAGAGGATTTAGCTAGTTTTTCTTATCTTCAAAAAGTACAATCTGCACAATCTCACCCACTTAACACTTATGAAACTGGAGATAAGCGCCGGCTCCATGAACCACTTGGCTCATAAAGGATTTAGTTTAATTCAGTTGTGAAATATAGTAAACATATGTGAATGTAAATATCTTTGTTGTCAACAATGCAGCGTGGTAATCGTAGTGAAGTTTTTTCGCTCGATTTTTTTTTATCTACAGTCCATTATGGTTTCAGGGTCAAGAGTATGCAGCCCTTGGCGCCCTAGTAAGTGATGACGAGCCTCTCTCTACCCCTCCTGGGGCGACAGAAATGGAACTTAAGGTCAAGCAGGTGGTTCGACTTTTAGAAAACCTCGAATGCACTATGATTTATGACGTCATTAGGAGAATATCACGTGAGCACACTCTCGTTGTATCTGAAAGAGGCCGTGATGACGCTACTCTGCCAACAGATCTTTGGAAGAAACCAGTAAGTTTAATATAGGTAGAAAATCTATTTTCTTATTTTTCAATTGGGGTTTTATTTATTGCTTCCGCTTTTGCCTGTGTAAAAATAGACATATAAGATGATGTAAAATTTATTTAGAAATTAGCTTCCCGCGCTTCTAGTCGTTTTATGTTGATTCATTTGTTTTCGTGTTGTGAAATCAAACATTTGGGTCAAAGTGACCCTTGAATAACATTTTTTGACCAGTAAATTTATTTGCATAAAACAAACGCAATTTTGTGAATGAAAAGTTTGTTTTAGACAGCTTTGAAAACGTAAAAGTCATATCAACGCATAAACGCAAAGTTGCAGACCCTATGCTTTGATTAGTCAGGAACACGTGGTTACAGTTTATCAGAGTATTAAATATATAAAAGTCTGGCTATGTTATAAAGGACGCTGAGTGTTTCAATTACTTGTATTTTTACTTTTCTTTCACATTCTGAAATGCCCATTGGGTTTATCGTATGACTTTTGCTTTTTTATTTTTCGAGTATTCTACATGGCGCTCCCTACTCATGGAATTTCTGGGAAACTCATTGAAAAACAGAAATAGTTTCCCTGTACT
>JAOTRI020147110.1:0-10426 GCA_028564885.2 Zoanthus sanctaehelenae
ATCAGTTACAGTGCCATGTGGCTCGATCCGGTAAACTTAAAAAAATCAGCTCTATTTAAAGCTAATCTAAGAATAGGTAATTATCAGTGAACTACGTGTAGCTGCGCCTTTAGCCAGTGACATAGAGTAAATACTTTTTCTGTAGTTTGTTTTAATTTCCAAAACGCAACATTCCTCCTGTGGTGCCATTTATTACTCCCATAGTCCAATGCATGTTTTACCTGGCCCAGTATTTATTAATTACATCCCTCACTCTGTTACACAGCTCCATGACAAAGTAGCTACCGCTGATATCACCTGTAGATTCAAAAGTCTTGACTATCGCCCTAGCGGGAGGTGAATATTAGATGTTACTTGTTTGCTTTTAGTTTTAGTGTTGTATTAAATGGACAAAAAAAGGTAGTGTATCCCACGAGTTAATGATTTTTGTTCGGCTTCATGTTGATCAACTGAATCAAAAATTTAAATTGAATGACAGCATAAGTGTTTGTTCTTGGGACCATTGACTGGCTCAAAAGGAAGAATGAGTACTGAAACCAATCGATATATCATTTCTACTCTTCAAGACAAACAAAATGAATGGTCACTATATATTGAAATTTTATGTACCGGTTCAAAAGTATCAATCAGAGTCATACCAACCGTTTCCACTCTTTAAATCAAACTTTAATTAAGACAAACAAATTGAATGCTCATGATCACTTGATATAGCCAATGTAATTTCAACGTACAGCTAGTTCAAAGTTAGAATGAATATCACCAATTATATCTACTCTTGGAGACAAACAAAATGAATGGTCACTTTACAAGGTTGGCGTCAAATCGTTCAAAAACTAGAATGAATATCACCAATTATTTCTACTCTTGAGTCTTGGAGACAAACAAAATGAATGGTCACTTTACAGGGTTTCCTCAACTGGTTCAAAAGTTAGAAAGAATACTGGCCAATCATTTCTACTCTTCAAGCCAAAAAGGCAAAAAAAGGGAACAGTTAACAACTATATTAGTATATATGCTGCATTCAAAAAGTATGGAATGTATCAAATACTGATCATGACGGAGCAACTTTCAGTATGACCCTATTTTAGTGACTGACTTATAAAACTAATTCAGCTGCTTTGAAGTAATTCTTTGCTTTATATGAATTATATGAGATAGCAGATGTACTAGTTTGAATATTCAAAATAACTAACATCCATTATTTCTACTCTTTGAGACAATTAAATTGAATGATCACTTATTTGGTATCATCAACTAAATAGGGTCAAATGTTCGTATCATTTATTAACCCCAATCGTTTTGACTCTTAAAAAAACGCATTAATTATAAACGGGCACTTTATCAAGTTTTATTAACTGATTCACAAAATCAAAGCAAATGAATCATTTCTACATTTTTCAAAATGCAAAAAGTTGCTTGTCACCGCCAGTTTACATTCATCATGAGCTAGTGAGAGTATACTGAATGACCTTATTAATTTTATCCTTTATGAAAAACAAAATGCCGGATGGTCACTTTAAAAAGTTTCATTGGAATAATGAAGATAATTATCTCTACTCTTCGAATCAAACAAAAAGAATGATCAAATTTATTACTGTTTTTTGTCACTGAACTAGTTCATGGCTGAATCATATATACCTAACTTTTTAGACAAGCGAAATAAACAAAAGCTACGTTGATAAAAACAAGTAACTTAGTATTTTTGAAAATGCCTCGACAAGGCTGACTTTAGATCGGCTCATCATATTTGAGGTTGCTTGCTAATAGCACTCTTTTAATGTAGCTTTAACTTTTGAATCAAATTTAATTGATTTCAAATTGTCTGGCTTAGCTAAACAAAAAACCGACAACAACTTGAAAACTATGAAGCATGCTCCCAACGGATTCAGATCCACCAATTTAATATAATTGCCGTCTGCTTTATCCGTTTCAAAAAAGCAAGCTGTATTGTTGGTAATCTGTAAGTGACAAGCGTACGTTTAGTATATTGGCCTTGCTGTTTCATTTCGGCACCTGAATGGCAGCAAAGAGCCGGCCTCTTATTAATAATTATTTCAATCGTTATTCCGGCTTTGACCATTGTAACCATTCACTGAAGGGAAGGCGTGTTCCACAGTACTTGCTCAAAAGATATACTATTCTCTAACATTCTCATCGTGCTACTTTAGTCTAAAAAAAGACAAACAAAGGTTTTTAATAAGTTGGTATTTTAACATTTTTAATCGCTTCGTTTTCATCAAACGAAGCTTACTTTGAAACACCTGTCTTCGCAAACCAAAGTCTTTGGTTTAGAACCTAATTAAAAATATTAGACTTAACAATAACAATTGCAAAAACTATTTGAAACTGATAAATTTACATGATGAGTCACAATACAGAGGAAATTACGCAAGCAAATGCATTGTCGAGATATACAAATTAGGATTATGAATCTACCGAGCATTGGTTCTAGTGCAGTGCAGATGGTGCACAGCAAATTTTGCAACAAATTGCATTTTGTTATAACACCTTAAAAGGTTTTTGCAGTAATTGGTTTCAAAATGAGCTGCTCCAATATTACAATAAAGAAAAAATTTAATATGAAAATCCTTGGTCTGACATAGCAAAAACAAAAAAAGTAAACTGGTTGCTAAATAGTTATGCAAACCCACCATTGTTTTGTAAACAATCACATACCCCAGCTGAGCTTTGGTCTTAAAAAATTTATCTTTGTAATGTATTTTTTTCCTGTCTTTCGCCATTCTCTGAAGGTATCAGCTTATAAAATGGAACTTTTCATTACCCTTTAGTAAAAACAAAACATTCTTTTTGCTGATAGTATAGTCAGTGCCTTTGTGTTGGCATACGTGATAATTTTTACCGTGCACAATGTTACCGGCCTTTTCTCACTTACTATCGAAGAACCGTTTTACCGCTCTTGTCCACAAATGATTCAAACAACTTCTTTGTGCGTAGTTCGCCGAAAGCCTGCTTTGCTTTTTATTTGAAGTAATAAAAATTTGTTTTTTTAAAGCTGTTCCGCGAGATATCTAAAGAAAGCATTTCTGTTCTTTAAATTTAGGTATATTTTCAGTTGTTCAACGCTATGCAACATTAAACAACGGATGCAAAACTTTATCAAACAACACACCGTTTTCTTTTCTAGATAAAACTACACAACTTTGTTATCCTTTGGAAAAGAGCAGCCTGATTTTAGATTGATATATATGCGGTTTGCGACATTTAGTTGATTAAAAAATGACACAAAAGATTTTAACAAACCTTTTCACAAAATAAATCTGCGCCAGACCTTATGACCTGTCAATTAAATAGCTCTATGCAAAGAGAACTTTGCTACTTTGTAATCTGCAGGAATAGAACAGTTCCAGAAGATTTGCTTTTTCTATCTCGTAGACGTTTGCTTGATTCAACTCGTTTTTCTGCCGGATAAAATTACAAACTTTTTTAAAATCGGCAATTTATTTGCAAAACTAGTTTGTTATACTGTCTGCCATTGCTCGGATATGCGACTTTAACGCGATTAATTAACTGGAAAAACACTGTTGCTTGTTAGTAATTGTCTTTGACAGTGAACTGAAAAAATACAGTCGGAATGATTGTTGTTCTCACTTGCTGTAGCGCGAAAACAATTTTGCAATTTTAAACTACAGTAGTCAGGCTTAACATTTCCTTAAAAAACGTTAAAAAAATTGTAATTGCAATCTTGCAATGGAAATAAAAACAATTATAAAACTTCTTTGCCTTATTTAGGATACCGTGTAATATTGCTCGATAACAGGTTTTCTACAGAGATTCCTAGAATTAATTATCAAGGCATTTCTGTTTCGAAATAAACTAACAAGGTATCGTTATGCAGAAGACTTGTAGCGAAAAAGAGTAAAGTTTCAAGAGATTGCACGATTATATTCACCTCTGTAATTGCGTTATAGGATGCGCGCTAAATGAATGTGCGATTTTGGATTGCTGAACATGCGACTTTTTTACGTAACTTTGCGCAATCTTAGAGTTCCTCAACTGCAAAAACAAACGAAGCAATTAGCATGACAATCTGTTATAAAAAGCACACGGACCCACGCGAAACCAAAATATTAATAAGAATAGTCTAAAATAGCAAAGGACAAGAAATCACCGCAAACAACACGAGACGGACCAATCGGAGCGACTTTAATCCGCGCTCACACCCCCTTGATAAATAGGATGCCATCGCCTTACGCCGACTGAATCGTTCGCGTGTGTCAATTGAACTGAGAAATTTACATGGCTTAGCGACGCGTTATGATTGGTTAGAAAGGTGTTAAGGGTACATCCCTAAGCAAGTGAGCCCGTGAACACTTATCGATAAAAAGCAAAATTTGTGACCATGATTCACTTCATTTCTCTGCCAGAAGCAATGTACAGCGATTCAATTTGAAAGAGCAAAGGAGTTACCAAGAACAGAATTCTGTCTTCATAGTTGAGTTTATCAAGTGCTTAATCAACTTTGATTTATATTATGGCTGAGCGAATCAGTAGACAACGAAGACATCAAGTAAGTTCCTTTCTTGTAAAAGTTTTTGCCAGTATTAAAATTTTCATCTTATAAATAAAGACTAATCTGTTGCGTCCCTTTGCAGTCATCAAAGCCACAATTGGAAAGACAGCGTCGTGCAAGAATAAACAACAGTTTAGACGAGTTGAAGTCACTTGTGTTCAGCGCACTTTATCAAGATGTAAGTAATGGTCAAGCTTGCTAACAAAATCAAATTAGCTATGAGTTTTGCTCTTTTTACGTAAAGGAATTAACGCCAACATCGTTAGTTTACACAGGGTTTAAGATAAAGCATCAAATTAGAGTTTTCCACGTGAATTTTGCAATGATAAATCTCAAACGTTGTATTTCTTCTTGGCACTGTAGCCGGATCAATACAGTCAAAAAATGGAAAAAGCAGAAATTCTGGAGATGACGGTCAACTATCTAAAAATGCTCAGAAGCCAAAAAATTTCAGGTAACAATTGTTTGCATTGTGTCATTTTTCAACTTTGAGGCGTTAAAGAGATTCCACGAATGTCTCATGCATTTGTCAATTGGTGTCTTGAAATATGCAGGTGATCTATCTTTCTAAATATTTTTTTTGCCTTGTTGTCTAACAGGTCGCGAGTGGGTCAATGACAGGATTTCAGACGCGCTCTGCAAATACCGAGCAGGTTTTAATGATTGTACCAATCGAGTTATTCAGTTCCTCAAAAATGAAAAAGAAGTTGATTTAAGGCTGAAAGAAAACCTTTTAACGCACCTTGCCTCGTGCTGTCAATTTCTTCAAGCTTCAAGTGAACCTGCTCCAATCTACCCAAGATCAGCTTCGCAATGCATTACAATGCCCCGTGGTGTGGAGAAATATTACAGTATAAATACGGCTCCTTACTGGCCCCCTACACCACCCCCCTCGCCAACACAGAATGCGTCAATCGGAGTTACAACGAATGAAATGTCTTTCAAAGGAAGCGGTACTTCAAATGAAACGCATGGATCGCTCTGTGGTGGTGCGCATGCTCAAATATGGCGACCTTGGTGAACTCAAAGGACCGTTATGATAAAAAAATAACAATAAGAATGACAATTATAGAATGTACTTAAAGGAACAATTCTAAAAACGTTGGACAGGAAAATGGCTGCTCGCAGTCTCGAAAGACTTGAACGCTTTTACATCAATCTACTCTTTGCCATGTAGATTTTGAGGCGGATTTATTCAAAGCTAAGAAATATTAATTTGTTATTCAAATAGATATACATATATAAAAAAATTATAAATACAAGAAAAACAACCGAAATCTTTAAAACACTTGCTCATATATATTTAAAACCCAAGTTGTGTCGAAATAAAGCTTGATAGAAACCAGAAGTTACAATGTTTCTTTTTCTTGATTTAAAACGACCTCATGAAATGTTAGTGTTCTAAAACTGCTCTTTTTATGTCTTTGTCAGTTTCTGCTCGGTGACCTTCGCCTTTGTTTCCTCACTAAACTATCCAAGCGTTCCGCTTATAAACACATTTTTAAATCCATAAAATCTTAAAATAACGCCTTTTTGGTATGATTACTTTCTCAACAAATTTTTTTATTTTTAATTTTTGGAAATTTTTAAAACATTAATAGCACTCGTTAAGATTTTGGTGTAAAGTATTTACAAAGTTTGTGGTTCGTTTGTTGACGCTCAACTAACAACCGGATTTTTAAAGTAGTTTAAGGCTCAAAGGAATAAGTGATATAAGCAACATATCTCTGAAGGAAAATTTTCCACGAGGTTTTAGTCAAGAGAACAAAGTCTTAATCTATATTAATTTCAAAAGCATGCAAACTCGTTAGGTCCTGAACGTCTGTGAGTTTCAAAAACATTTTCTTACAACAGTCAACAGAAAAGCATCCGAATGAGTTTAACTTCAGTGAGAATATCATGTCAAGTCATCAATGCAACGAGAGTTTTTCAATTGCGCAAATAATCTGCAAAAACGTTCATGATGTTTGTATACGCATATCATTATTAATCTCAGCGTGCAAAAGAATGAATTGCAAAAATTCATTATCAGACACTGAATCAAAAAGGAAATTTAGTTTGTAAATAAAACCCACAAGGGAATAAGGTATTCGTTCTCGAAATTAATTTGAATACTATAGAAAACAAAAGAGAGCTAAGACTATATCCTATAGTAAAGGCGTCCATGTTGCTGGAGCGGCGTTAACTGAAGACATGAACTGATGAAGTGCAAAATTTCAATATATTTCGAGATACTATTAATTGTCATTTGTTTAAAAAGGAATTCATTTTTTGCTTGTCAATTTAAAAGAGTACATTGCTAGCAAAGCGTAATGTTCTGAATAATTATTAAATTATATACTGAAAATGAATTAAAGTTCAAAAACTTATTAGAGCTACTAAGCTGAATTAAGGCCGGAACACACGAGGGAGCTTGCTTCTGCAACACGCTCCTGCAACATGCTCCCGGAGCAAAGCTCCCTCGTCTGTACCAATGATTTCATGCAAAAAAAATTGTTGCGCGACAAATTTTTGCTCTAGGAGCAAATCTGTTGCGGAAGCGTGTTGCACTGGAGCAAGCTCCCTCGTGTGTATCGGCCTTTAGCCAATGTGAACTTGAGTTATAATGCTAAGTAATGTTTTCGATTCTTTCGAAACATCATAATACTCAGCCCAGTCTTTTGTTAAAGCACAACAAATATTGCTTGCTTATTCTAAAAGCCCAAACTTAGCTGAGATTCAACTAATCTTAAAACTTCAGTAGCAAAGTTCTAAAATGCCTAAAAGATGAAGTTACTATTATTCAAAGCTATCGAATTTCCAGTTTGGTAGCTTATCTGCAACAGAGTAAAAGTTTACAAAGGGCATTAATCTTCTTATTAACTTATGAACTATTTCTGTTATGCTCGAGGGTTGTATCTGATAAAGAGGTTTCCGCTTCAATTCTTTGAGAGCACGCACGTTTTGGTTCAATGTGAATGGAAAACCGGAAATCTTTTTGGCGATAGAAATATTTGTGTCTTCCTTACTCTTATGTTAACCATGAACAAATGACCTCATGTATATGATTTTTAGGCACATGCACACAAATGGAAAAATATACTGAAGAGTAAAAGAAAAATGTTAGTTATTTTTTTGCACAAAAGCAAGTGAACTTTCAGAAAAGTCAAACTATAATTTTCTTTTGAATGGAAGTTAACAGATAAAGTAATCTATTCAACACCATGCTATTGAATGCAAGTAAACAAATAAAACAAAAGTTTTAAATTATCAAAACCAAAGAAAACGAAGAAATAATTACTTTTAAATCATAGAATCATTAGTTCACATCTAAGGTTCATTTATCAATGGAATGTTCACGATCACACCTGAAAATCAAAAATTTACACGCGGACTATAGCACCAGGAGTCAGGACTCAATCCAGATTTGTCTATAATAGATTTATGATTTAATTGCAACTCGATAAAAAGAAAACATCTAGATCTTCAAATTTATATTTTAAGTACCAGGAAAAAGATTAAGACTTAGATTATCCGAAAAAGATTTTCACACTCTGAGGTCGTTGAAGAAACTGCACAATTATTCCTTTAAAACATTTTGAGTTCTAACGTGATGGGTATATTATTTTTTACGCAAATTTGTTTAGATTTATTTTGATCTTAAAACGGACAAACTAATGGATCGTGTGCGTGTCGAGTATTCTTTCTTAATTACAGACGCTGCTCTCTGAAACACTGAATAATAAACGAAATCTGCATTTATTATTATATTTATAAAAAAGTTTTGCTTGAAAAAAATACTGGGCAATGTTTTAACAACGAACATGAGCCTAATATTTATTTTCATGATTTTAAGTTGAAAAGTTTCCGAAAAAGGAACAGTCCAAGATCTCAGTGAGTAGGCCTGGTGGCCTATGGGGCTGCTTAATCCTATTAGCTTACAAGCTGCTCCGAGTTCTCTTTCAATGAGTACAACTAACCAATTACAGGTTGGCTACCAAAATAGACGTGTAGTTTAGTTAATATACAAGGTAGTTCTCACTACAGCTGCCCCCGCCTTTACTAAGATGTGATATTTTGACTTTTGTATGGTCGTTTAATTAAACCCGTGAAGTAGTTAGTGGGACGCAAAGAAACGTGCAAGACAAAATTAACAGGAAATGTGTAATTCATTTTTTGTTTCACAGAAGAATATATCACATTCTTTTGCGTAACCAAGGCTAATGTTTGTCAAAACTGAATTTTATTTTCGGGCTTACAAATTCTGATCTTTGCGTCTAGCAGATTTTGGGATCGACAAAGCAAGTTTTGTACCGAACAATTTCATCCGATAATAATTTATTATCGTTGTAATCAAATGAATAAACTGTAAACCAAGTTATTTACTCAAAGCAAGCTATTCAGTACTAGTACTGAGTTATATATTCACCTTCTTTTTGGTTCAAAAGCCTTTAGATCTTGAGCGAGTTGTATCACCCGATACCAGTATGAGCGCCTAGAGTCTTGAAATGGGGATCATTTGGCCTACTATATGAACATGTAATTTTATTCCATTCAAATCCATATATGTATACGTGCGGGGACTACTAGGTTGCGTCCTCGGGTTTCAGCCACTGGACCAAAACTTTGCGGGGGCAATAACTCATGATTAGTATCACCCAACTACTAGACTTTTGCAAATCCTGCATTTTAATTGGCTACGCTACTTGAGAACTATAAGTAATAATCATCGAGTAGCGAAATTCGCACGCTTTCTTTCGTTTTATTCCCAAATAAATCTTTCGTCAACTTGCATTTGCTAACTGTATTTTTACAATCTATACTTGAGCTCATCTTTATAGCCATAGTGTTCAATATAGTGGCTTCAAGTTAGCTACTAGCACGATTGTGATATCTATACTTGAGTTCATCTTTATAGCCATAGTACCCAATATAGTGGTTTCACGTTAGTTACTAGCATGTTTGTACTATCTATACTTGAGTTCATCTTTACAGCCATAGTACCCAATATAGTGGTTTCAAGTTAGCTACTAGCATGCATGTTTGTACTATCTATACTTGAGTTCATCTTTATATCTATAACTAGTACCCAATATAGTGGCTTCAGGTTAGCTACTAGCATGTTTGTACTATCTATACTTAGTTCATCTTTATAGCTATAGAACCCAATATAGTGGTTTCACGTTAGTTACTAGCATGTTTGTACTATCTGTACTTGAGTTCATCTTTACAGCCATAGTACCCAATATCGTGGCTTCATGTTAGCTACTAGCATGCATGTTTGTACTATCTATACTTGAGTACATCTTTATAGCTATAACTAGTACCCAATATAGTGGCTTCAGGTTAGCTACTAACACGTTTGTACTATCTATACTTGAGTTCATTTTTATAGCCATAGTGCTCAATATAGTGGTTTCAAGTCAGCTACTAGCACGTTTGTGCTATCTATATTTGAGTTCATCTTTATAGCCATAGAACCCAATATAGTGGCTTCCAGTTAGCTACTAGCATCATTATTTTTATGAATTAAGTTGTTTTTTTTGTAAAAAAAGCAAAACCTGTGCGTCCGTACTATAACTAAACTGCGTTTAGCTTCGCACTTAAGCAATTAAGTTAGGTCTACTTGAAAATTTACATGCAAGTGAATATCTTCAAACTTTTTTGTCTGTTTTAATAACGGGTCATATTTCTGTGACAAAATCTTACAGTTTCTCTTTGATTATTCGCTGGTGAACATTGTAATAATCATCCTTGTAATTCATCAAACTTGTGTTCGTTTGTATCAAACTTATTTTTTTGACTTGTCTTCTTTTCTATTCTATTCATAGTATAATCATTTATTATCCAACTGCACGAATAACCGTACAAATAACACCATGAGAAGGTCTGGGGCGAGTACAAATATCCAGCCGT
>JAOTRI020147121.1:0-10426 GCA_028564885.2 Zoanthus sanctaehelenae
GGATATTTGTACTCGCCCCAGACCCTCTCATGGTGTTATTTGTACGGTTATTCGTGCAGTTGGATAATAAAGTACATGTATTGAGTGATAATTTTACTGATCACGATCCTAATGACAGGTTTTGCTGAAGAGTGCCACATCATCACAAGTAGAACAGTTGAAGAGTGGCTATGAAATGTTAACAAGTGCAGATCAGATGGGAGACAAGTTTAAGTTTTTCTGTCTCACACCGCACACGTCCCCGAACCCATCTGCCTTTGACTCTCCGTAATCACACCAGAGTAGTTTTGTTCAGAAGATATCGATTGGAGAACAAGATTTTAATTAGCGATATTTTACAATATTTCCTTTACTAACATTCCACATAATTTATCAATTACACTTTTTGAAATATTTTGGCAAGGCCCATAGGATAAAAAATTATTTATATTAATGACACAATTTGGTGTACAGCAGCATCAGGATTTTCAATTAAGACAATATTTTTATTTCATGATATTCCAAATATTGTATTTAGATATGTACAGCAGTAGTAGAACGGAGAAGATATGGATTTTTATAGAAGAAATTGGAAAACTTTAATAAGCAAGCAAAACTTTTTAACGTTTGGCAAAAATGATGAAAGAAGTATACACAGGGCCTTACCTTGAATTTTTTTGCGAGGGGGGAGGGGGGGGGAGAGGAGATACAAACTCCATTCACCTTTACAGGGTTCTTCGTATCCAGACAGGGTTTCTAGTTATGCTTTTTGTTTTCACGCCTAAATGCACAAGTTGCCTTTAAATTCTTCACGACCTTCACAAAACACACCACACTTAATGCTTTTTTTGGTATACCTAAACATCTTGGCCCATTAGTTCAAAAGCCGATTAGCACTAACCCAGGGTTAAATGTTTAACCCATGGTCTTGTTTGCAATCGTAAAAGGAGGGATTTAGCTGTAATTTCGGGATTAACAAGACTTTTCCAAAAAGAATCCAATCAGTTTTCACTGAATAACCGTTTACCTTTTCTTAAAGAAGAAATTCCTGTTTGAATTTTTGCTTAACCCAGGGTTAAACTTAACCAGCCTTTAAACAAATGGGCCCTGGTTTAGTTTTCTTGATGGGGGAACCGTTTTATTACACTGAACTATTCCGTTGTCTACAGGTCTGAGATTATTTTGAATACTTTATTTTATGAGATTGTTTTTTGGACTAAGGCTACATGGTCTTATTTTTGGCCTACTAACATTCTTAGTTTCGGGAATATTGGTGACATGGAATCTCTGTTAAAATGATTGTGGTAGTTTAGAGCTTGGTAGGTCATAGCACTGTATTTGGGATTAGGGTTCAATTGCAATACATGTAATTTGTAATGTTTTTTTTTCAAGCATGCAAAATTATTTCAGATTGTTTTACAAGAACTGAGGTTGTCCATTACTCTTAAAGTATTCCAAATTGAGCTACAATGTTTGAGCGTAAGAGCACAACTTTGTATGATTTTCTTGGCGAAATAGAGCATGTGTGATGTTGGGAGAGACACGAGAACGTGTTGTAAAATTAAGAGCCGCAGGCGAGCGATTTATAACATTCAGGATGTCTCTCCCAACATGTGCTCTATTTCGCCAATAAAGTCATATACAAAGTTAAGCACTTATGCTTAATTATTGTTGCTCAATTTGGAATACTTTAAGAGTAATGGGCAACCTCAGTTCTTGTAAAAGAATCTGAAATAATTTTGCGAGCTGCAGGCGAGTGATTTACAACATTCAGGGTGTCTCTCCCAACATCACAAGTGCTCTATTTCGCCGATAAAGTCATAGAAAGTTGTGGTATAATGCGTTTGTTATATAGCAAAACAAGCGGCCAAACAAGCAAGCGAAAACCATGACTTTATCGGTGTAATAAAGCATAGATTGGAACCAATCAGGGCGCCCGTTTTATCATAGCTATATTATAATCTAATATAAAGTATATTCTTATAAAAAAGAATATACACATACTTGAGATTTGGCAGTATTGTAAGTGTAGGCGTAACATGATTCAAATGCAGCACAGTTAATGATGAAGGCTTGCTTTTAACTTTTGTTACATAATTGTAGATAAGTTTTATTGTATATTACGTGTAAGAAGTAAACCAATAAAAGTGTTTTAAAGATGAGAGCAGAGAAATCTTGGCGTAATTCTAAAATTGATTTGACCTTATATTTTTTCTTCTTTCATAACTTAGACGGAAGATTGTCATTATACACTAAACTCTTACTTTACGACCACCTTATTTTATATATGATAGTAGAACCTTTACGACCACCTTGGTAACACGAATACCTTCAGTTAATAGTTGGTCCTTAACGACCATCTTGGTAACACGAATACCTTGATAGTTGTTCCTTAACGACCATCTTGGTAACATGAATACCTTGATAGTAGGACCTTTACGACCACCTCGGTAACACGAATACCTTAATAGTAGAACCTTAACGACCACCTTGGTAACACGAATACCTTGATAGTTGGTCCTTAACGACCATCTTGGCAACACGAGTACCTTGATAGTTGGACTGTAACAACCACCTAGGTAACACGAATACCTTGATAGTAGGACCTTTACGACCACCTTACAAGTTTATACGAATACCTTGATTGTAGTACCTTTATCAGACCACCTTGTTAATACGAATACCTTGATTATATTACCTTTATCAGACCACCTTGTAAATATGTTTCGGTATTTTCTATTGTGTAGTGATTTTACATGGTTTGCGTACCGTATCATCAAATACAATTGATTTGACGATGGGTAGCTTTGATAAAGAGCGGAAATTTGCGAACTCGTCTGCTGGTTCATTCTTTCAACGCTTAAAGATAAATTTGGTAATGATATTGGTCTTTATCGCGATGACGGTCTTGTGGTGCTAGACACAAAATCCGGAAAACTTAATGACAAATCTAGAAAAGAATTTATGCAAGGTTTTAACAACCTCAATCTTAAAATAACAGCACAATCTAACCAACTAACTTCTTATATTTAACTTTTGACTTAACAAACGGTACGTATAAACCCTATAGAAAACCAAACGACGAACCACTTTTTCAAACCACCTACCAGTCACTCGCAAACTTCCTATCTCAGTTAATGCACGCTTAAACTCTATCCTGTAACAAAGAAACTTTTGATAATGCTCAGCCCATTTACAATAATGCATTGAGACAGCAACTTTGAAGCCAACTTAAAGTACGAACATCCTACTAACATCAGCAATAGACAAAAAGACAACGTAATCGCAATGTAGACTGGTAAACCCTCCTTTCAGTAAATCTGTAAAAACTAATATTGCACGCAACTTCCTTCTAGAAGGCAGCAAGCTGCGATAAGTAGTGAATTGCAGAATTCGGTGAATCATCGAATCTTTGAACGCAAATGGCGCTTATGGGTTGTATTCTGCTGACCATCTGAAAAACGTCTGGTTTGACGAAGTGCAAGTAATAGGTAAATAAATACTTAAAGACAAATGTTCACTTTCCGCCTATATGCACCTGTCAATGTAAACTCCACCCCCTCCCCACCCCGGGGAAGTATGGAGCATAGTTGGGGATTGTTTGGGGCTTTGGCATGCTGTTTTGTCTGGTGAGGTGGGGGGTTTATGCGCATTGGTGCTTTCGTTGTGCCCGAAGGGGTGCAGCATTAGTCATTTTAGGTAAGAGTGAAAACTGGGGTGAGGAAGTGGACCCAGTCTGCTTGGTCAAGCGTAACATGTCCTTTTTCCATAAATGTTGCGATAAACCAAGCTGTGCTGTGAAATGATTTCACTTTTCGTGTTCTAGGATTGAGAGGGAGCGTATACCAGAGGGAGAAAAGCTCTGTGCAGCGTGCAAGTTTTCTTGATACTGCATTAAAATACAATTGCCGATTCTGTTGGTAACTTGATCTGCATGGGGCATATTAGACGAAGTTTGTCCCAAGGGTTGGGGAATTTGTTCCCTTTTTGAAGAGCGGTTAGACAGAATTGAAGGCCCTTGTATGTGGGGCATTATCACAGTTTTGTTTGATGACTAATGCCCCAAACTTCCCCGGGGATGGGGGTTTACATTGACAGGTGCATAACAACAAACTTCACTCAATTTTCAATCGCCACACCATGAGAGTAAGCTACAGCCGTGATGAAAACATGAAAAGTTTTGTGGACAGACACAACAAGACGATACTTAAACGTAATAACCACCAACAAATTCAAGACAATAATATCACTTGCAACTGTAGACGTTCTAACAAATGTCCTACCGACGGAAAATGTTTGACAAAATGTGTGGTCTACCAGCCCGAAGTGACAACTACAGATTATGACAAAACACAAACATACTTAAGTGTTACTGCTAATGAGTTTAAGACACGGTACAGAAACCATGTAAAATCACTATGCAACAGAAAATACCAAAAAGAAACTGAACTTTCGAAACATGTTTTGAAATTAAAAACAGAAAATCGCCGTTTGGTGATTTGTCCTTGGTGAAGAAAATCCCAGCACGGGGACCCCGCATATGCAGGCTTTCTACACTTTGTCTGGAAGAAAAGCTCCTTATAATGAAAACAGGAAGTAAGAAATATTTACTAAATAAACGATCCGAAATATTTTCAAAATGTCACGTGATGTAAAACCGTAGGTTTCTTTTGTTTGTTTGAATAAATGAATTTGTACTGGCAGTTGCCTGGAGCTAAATTTTGCTTCTGTCTTTTTATTTAATAAATGTATGTATACAAGTAAATTCAATGGTAATATTAAAAAAAATTGAATTATTCCCTTTTCTTCCTCATCCACCTCGAATACTTATTAATCTGCAGATCAAGGAACATATTATTGTAAATTATATGGGAAAAATAAACAAAATGATGATGATATTACTATTTTAACAAAAGATTGTTTATAAGAGTGATTGTTAAATTATTCACTTTCTTGCTTGTGACTTTGACCTGAACAGTAGGCCAAACCAACTGTAATCTAAGTTTATATATTAAAAGCAGTCTGACCTGCCCTTAAATAATTTCAAATGGTTGCCTGCCGAGTTGAAGCTTTCCTAGTTTGAAATAATATATCCTGTAATACAGAAATAATCTTTTAAATACTCTGTTCTAAAGAAGCTTCCAAATCACAACACTGTTTGGCTGAAAATACAGGTACTGTATGGTAGTAGCAAACTTCACCTTGAACTGGAGCAGTAGCTTTTCTGTGGAAAGACTCAACTTTCAAAAAGCATCTGATTTGCTGTGGAGAATTGGAATAGAATTGAAACATTGGACATTAATAGTGCAAAGCCACTCTGTTGTAGTGTGCAGCCATATCCACTCAAAATTGGTTATAGAAAATAATGACTGTAGTGTGGACCTGTCCAAGGGCATTGTGCAGGTCAGTGGATCATCGTGGGTCACTGGGCTATGGGCATGCTTTTAGCAAAATCCTCCATCAATCAGCATCATCAATCCAATTTTGATCCGGGTTTATCCCCATAAAAGGGGGTGGCTGGATTTACCCCACTCTGACAGCAATCTCTGCAACCCCCACTCTCGAACCACTTAATTCAGTGCATCCTCGTTCTTCAAATCAACACTCTCGCTCTACTTCTCCACTTGCATTTTCCATGTTTTCCTCGGTTGTCCTTGCATCCTCTTTCTCTATATGAAATCTATAACATTAAATTTTACATGCAAGAGCAAATTTTTACGATCTTCAAACAAGATATGTTTTTATTATAAATCAAAATGCACCAGTGAGATTAAAGTTTTAACCAGACACAAGTTAAAACATTACACCTGAAAAAAAAACACCAGTCCTGAAAATCTTTTACTTAACCATAAACCCAACCTTACACTCAGGAAAAAATGTTGACTAATTCACAAAGTGACTCACTAAAAAATTACTTCTCTACACCAATAGATTGCCATAACAACAATCTATATTCATTTCCAATTGTTTCCTGTATAGTTTATATGTGCAGGATTTAACTCAATTCAAGTAGAATACTTTCACAATTTGGCTAAACCCTTTTCAAGCGAGTGGCCTATGGAGCCAAAGCTCATCTCTAGTTTCTTTAGTGTTAAGCGCAGGATGAGAGTCAATGAGTACTCCCCCTGGATTCCACACTAATCCATTGCAGGGTTGCTCCCAGCAAATGCTGGTACTCAATTACCTATACCCTGGAAGAATGAAAAGCTGGGTAGGCTAGGATAAGAAAGGTCACATAAAATTAATACTTGAATATCAGCAAACTGCCAGATCAAACTGGAGATCTTGTCATCGGAAAGCAGAGATCTTACCAACTGCATCAACTTAAATGTATCAGGATGACCAATATAAGACAGACACGGTTATACTTTAAAAAAATGGTTGTCTTCCAGTTTTTGTTCCATATCCTTATATTTTCTTCTGTAAAAACAACCATGGTTCTAAGGAACATTCTTCCAACAGCAAGACTTCACTAAACAAGTTTCTTTCCCAGTTGATCAGGATATAACAGCATGAAAAACTAGATGAAATATAACTCCTACAGTACACACTTTTATAAGAACCTGTAAACTTTCCCAAGGTACCTTGTTCTTCAATGTTTGGTGATTTTAGCCTTAAATTGTTGTTAATTTTGTTATTTCTATCTGCTCAAATTGAAATAAAAAAATAAAAAAATAAACAATGCACAGAACATTTTTTAATAAATGTGAACACTATGAGACTTCTTGTGTTTAACTTTGTGTCAGTAAGTTAATTTATGAGTTTTGTCTTTTGATGAGGTCTTGACAACATTTTCATAGGTATTCAGGGCCTCAGTCTGCAATTGTTCTTAAATTTTGACCCATTTGCTGTTCTCATAAAGTTGTTTGAATTTATAAAAAAGATGTGCTGCATAATATGCAAAATATACAAATAATTTACTAAATGATACGTTTTTAGGTCAGAGAACTGTTTCTTGTAGCCAACATTTTCCATACATGTCTTAATTGTAATATTAACTTGTTGATAACTACTACAACCAATAGAGACTCACTGACAAATCAGTAACTTGAATATTTTCTAAATAGGTTGCATCAACCTTGGAGGAAATTGTAATGATCAAGATTGTTTTAACACTCAGCTCCAAGGTCATATCTCCTAAATCTGTCTAGGTTGTAAAACCCAGCTTTCACCACCCGTCCACCAAAATATCTTCCATTCAAATCAACAACAGCTTTGATTGCTGACTCCATTCTTTCAAATTCTACGAAAATGCGCACAGCCTCATCCTCTGGTACTCCTTTAGGAATTTCATATATTATAACCTTTGTAACCCCTCCATATTTGGAGCATTCCTCAGCTGTCTCAGGTTGTAAATCATCATCAACTTCTCCTGGTCCAACCATATTTCGAAGACAAACAACTTTACTTGGATTTTTCATGATGTTAGTGATGGAGTCTTCTGGTTTTGCTTTGGGTGTTTCTTTATCTTGGTTGATGATTTTACCACCTCGTTTGCTGGTCTTCTCAACCTGAAGACAAACAGACATCCCTTGTTCTGATTTACCTAGCCCTTGACCATCCTTCCACCCATATTTTGCCATAATCTGAGATGCAACTGGGCTGGCATCAAAGCCAACGTTAGGTTTGTCTGCTTGTCCAAAGTGAAAGCCTTCGTCAGGAGGTGCCGGTGGGTCTTCAATCAATGATGGTGGTGGAGCAATGGCTGCTCCGCCCAGACGCTTTGAAGAATGGGTAAGATACGGGATATCATCTTCCCCATCACTTGCTCTATCTCGTCGTCTGCTCCTATCTCTGTCGCGATCGCGATCTCTATCCCTGTCGCGGTCCCGATCTCTATCTCTATCTCTATAATCCCTATCTCTACTTCTTTCTCTTCCATAGTCGTAGTCTCTGTGACGATCTCTTTCTCTCCCACGTTCTTCCATTTTTTCCCTTTCTCTTATCTCCCTTTGTTTTTGTTTCTCTTCTTCGTATTCGTTGGGTCTCATCGGATCATACTCGTCAATAATTTGTGCAAGCGATGCCTCTGTTTCAAGGAACGGTTCTGGAACACGTTGATTATCAGCATCTACATCGACTCCATCGATATCTTCTTCTCGTTTTGTCCCTCTGTCTAATATAACCTGATTCACAAATTTGGGTTTCGAAACGCCTGGTCTGACCTGCGCGACCTTCTTTCTCTGCATTTGAGTCTGCATAAACTTAAAGCTTGAAGACCACTCGGACAATTTAGAAATGTCTGTTTTTTCCGAACCTTCCGTCGTACTTCCCTGCAGCGGAACGCCATCTACATCAACACCTTCATACAACGACATCGTTTACAATAACTTTGCAATTATTCAAGAAAGTCAGCTTGAACGAATTTCAAACTTTTTGCTTCGCATAGCGCATGTTCCCGCGATCCTTTGCGTCTCAAATCGCTAAAAGATGATTGGCTGGCTGTGGCTGGTCAATTTCTTACTGCTTGAAGCGAGAACTTGAATTTTTAATCTAGCAGAGCATAAAAATTTAAGCTGCATGTGTCTATTTATTTCCAAAACTTAAATGATACTTCCTCACAAAAAAATATCGTTCTGGGCCGCTGTTATAACTGTTTGGCTTTTCATCAACTGGTATGTCATTTTTACGTTGCGAAGCAGCAGTTCTTACTCAACTTCGACTGACGTCCCAAAAGCCCAGAACCACGGCAGCAAATTTTTTTCTTTGGCTGAAGAAGTGCACTGGAATCGAACTCTTCCTTTTCGACAAGGTTTGATATTTTAGGGAAGATTGTAAATTATTTTAAACACCATGATTGAGCACCATGCTGCCCACATGAAAAAGAAAATGGCCAAGTTGCATGCACGTTTCATTAGTTATTTGCTACATTTCCTTCTCGTGAAATAATTTTAGCGTTTAGTATTTAGCTAAAAATTTGTAATATTTTATGAATTTTATCAGTTTAATTATTGTATTGTATTTATATTTGTAGAGGGCTTGTCCCTCGGCTAATCTTTCTTGACACACGTGTGAAGATTTTCTTTAGCAGATAGAGTTGCTGTGAATTAGTTGCATCTGCACTACACACAAATGCAGTGGTAGTCCATTTGTAGATATTGTATTGTTTGAATTCATTTCACAGATTTGCCAACTCTTACGGTTTTGCCGTGAGACGCACGATTTCGACCACAATTTCACGGTCGCACGATTTCGCGCTAAATCGCACGATAAATTGAAAATGAGTCACGAGATGGACGATTTGTTGTTAATACTGAAAGGATAAAAATCTGAGGAGTGATGTCTTTTTTCGTCATAACACAAATGCAGTAAGCTCGTGGATAACTGCCATCGGCCCTTTTAAGACGCACTACAATCTTCAGTAACATTAAGGTGGGACTTAACCTAAAAAAACTTTTTCTTCAAATACAAACTTTTCAATGAATTTATACCATGTTTCACTAAATATGACCAGCAACTGCAGGTTTGAGTCTCTTGTTACCATGGTAACAGAGCCAGCTTCAATAAACTGCCTAAAAGCACCCTCTCCTTGAGAAAAAAATGAGCAAAATAATTAAACTGAATGACTTGAAAATATTTTTTACAGATGGCCAATATGAAGGTCCTTGTTTTGTGCATAAAACTTTCATTTATTTTAAATATTTGATGAGAAAAAATATTTAAGCCTAAAATTGAGAAAAAACAAGACTTTTTTCAATTTTTCCCTGCCACACTAAAATAAAGCAACAGAGTTGCCTCGTTTTGGGTTTATTCCAAAGGGGGTTTGCCCTACATAATATTCAGGCACAATGTAATGGGCAAATTTAAAATCACAGAGTGGAAGAGTGTTTGCAATGAAGCAATTTTGTTTAGATGCTAAAGCACAAAATTATAAGGGGTAAATAAAAATATGCTGGAGTTCAATTTCAACACTTTTTTAAGAAAACAACAGTTGAGAAGGGTTTGTGACACATCAAAAGAGAGAGAAAAAATTGAAGTAATCCAGGATTTGAGGCTAGATGAATTGACTCAAATAATAAGTGTGAAAAACAACAAAGTTTGCCTGAAACACAAGCTGTCTAAACTCTTTTATTTTACTTTCAATTTTCCATTAACATAAAAAATATTATAAAACAATTGTTTGTCTACAATAAAATGGAATATTTATTGACAAACCTGGAAAACCTGAGCTGAAATAACCCATTTCTTGCTGGCATATGCAGTCGATCAGCTATAGAACACAAATATGCACCATTGCATCATGGGAAACTTGGAATATTTTGCACAGGGAAAAACCAGTGCCCACAAATGAAAGCTTTTTTATAAGTCTCTAACCAAGCTAACATTTTACCCCAAAAGCTCACTAGACTTTTTAAGCTTTCAATAAAACTAAGAAAAATGCAAAATGCAGCTGGCTGGGACTAAGGCAAACACTCGTAGGGCCCCTTTTCTATGATACAGCAAGCAG
>JAOTRI020147130.1:0-10426 GCA_028564885.2 Zoanthus sanctaehelenae
GCAAATATGAAAATTTGTGAAAGCTTGAATCATTTACATGTATTATACAGCATCAGCGGTAATTAAAAAACCACCACCCTCCCCCCCTCTAAATATACATTTATTGATAAATTAATAAATAAGTACGCAAAGCACAAGTTAACGATAATAAGATGCCAAAGCCAGAGGCTTATACGGCATAGTTCAGAGAGTTACAATGTGCTGCTAAATTACAAATGAGAATAAAAATTATTAAGTACAAAATTTGCAAAAAAAGGTAAGCTATTACTGACAACATAAAAGAATTTTTACTGCACATAAAGCAAAGTAAACATAACAATAATGATAGAGTGCAAAAAGTGATAAAAAATGAATGGTCCCTATGACACGTGACATTGAATATTTTAGTTTTTCAAGTGAAAACTAACAAAACATTTTTAGCTCTCAACGGGTGGGTATTTGCGGGCCACGCTAGATATTTTGACACAATAAGCTAGATATTTTGACACAATAAATATATATTACTAAACTCTGATCAGAGTGAAAATCAGGCAAGAAAACAGTACACCATTGGAGAAATCACTGTTTGAAAACTGGTGGAATTTACCATCCACCGAAAGATGACTTCCAGTGGCAATTCTAGTTCTAAAGTTTCCAAACAAAATTTATAAATTTTTTGAACATTTTTACGTTTTTAGGGAATCTAGATGCTGCTTGAGAACATATGTCAAAATCAACTTCAACCGAAATACAGCTTATGAGTACAAGTTTATTGAAATTTTATATTTTCTGTGTTTACATTGGCCATGAACGGGGCTTTGAGGGTCCTGATTTTCTTTTTTAACTTTGCTCATTTTCTCACAAAATAAAAATCGCCCGAAACTTTCATTGCTGTATTTTCAAAAACAGTTTGGACAAAATAAGTGAAAATTGAATTTTCCAAACTGAAACTAGTTTCTAAATAATTATAGACATGCGCTCTTAAAACTCTTGAAACACTTTTTCCTACAGAAGTAGAAACAAAGAAGAGACAACATATTGCTGTTTTAAACTGATTTAGCCAGTGTCCTCGTTTTGTACAATTACACCTCCCCCCCAAGGCAAGTCTCACATTTCACAGCTATACATACCGTGGGAAGTACCCCCAGGTATCTTGAACAGACTTTGCTCTTTTTTAAAATTAAAAAAGTTGCTAATACTTTGCGAAGAACCAATCAGTTAAAAATAGTAGCAATTTTAATTGCTACTATGTTTCAGCTTTTAAAATTTAAAAAAGATTTAAAAGTTGCTAGCTATTATACTTCATATAATTATTATTGAATACCTTCAAAACAATTGTTTTTGTTTATTATTGAAGTTCAGGTTATTAGTTAGACGTGTATATACATCTTGGTTTAAAATTCTAAGTGACCAGGTTAAGGTTGTTTACCAAAGATGGCTTGGAGGCATTGAAATTGAACTTGATGTTTCCTAATAGCCCTTGGAGCCGGCGCTTATCTCCAGTTTCTGTAGTGTTAAGAGAATGAGAGTCTTTGACTCCCCCTGGACGGGACACTAATCCATCGCAGGTTAGCTCTCAGCAGACGCTGGTACTCATTTATCTACCCCGGAAGGATGGAAAGCTGAGATGGCTAAGGCGGAAAAGAAAGTAACAGAAATATTCGAATCTTGGCAAAGTGCCGGTACTGAACTCGGGACCTTGTGGCTGGAAAGTAGAGATCTTACCAACTGCGCCAACCACGTCCGCCCAAAACTAATACAAAGTTGCTCCGAAATCCAAAAGTTACTAAAAAAAGCTAGAGTCAAAAAGCGTTTACCATCCCCTTCCTTTTGCTACCATAAAACAGTGAGTAAAGCCAATGGTCATAGTGCCCAATATCGTGGCTTCGAATTGAGCTAAGATGAGTCAATGACGTGGCAGTTGGCACAACGGGGTTTTGTTTTTTACATACAGGTCTATCTTTTAGGTTGCTATCAATAGACGATAGCAAGGAATTGTGTTATCTTGATTTGAATCACTATCTCACGACCTCTATTTATCTCCAATGCACCATTTATTCCTACTAACGACTACACTCCGAAATATCTTTTCAATACAATGTAAAACTTATCAATTTATAAAACAGTTTCTGTAAAACTCCAAAGCACCATTTCACTTATAACATATATTTGAATTTATTAACAAATAAAAAACATAGGTTAAACAAATTAATTACCGAAAGTGGTGATATCCCTAGATATATCTAAATTAAGGGATCAATTTTGATTAAACGGGGAATAATGATTTCTTGTAAAACTGATACATAACGTATTAAGCATGCATGCACTTGTACAATGTGCATTCTGATTAAGGTTACTGCTACTAGTCCTTTGCATCTTAAATATGCATTTATTTTTTGAAGAAACATGACGAAACGAGAAGTAATTGAACGCTGAAAGCAAATTACACAGAGATATGTAAACCCATTAAGTTTTTACTTAAGTCCTTAGAAAAATACAACTGTGATCAATTAACCATTACAAGTGATACAACTACAAACGTTATAAAGCGCTCATGCTGTGAATTACTGTCTGCTATTCTCCATCAATCAAGCGGACCAGAGGCTGAAGAACACCTGACAGTAATCACCGGCTAATCAATCCTTAGTTATGTTAAAAAATTGTTACAAAATTTTCTCAGAAAGATTGTTGCAATAATATTTGAAGGAAATTCAACTCATCATCCCTTGTATTAACTGAAAAGGCCTATGCCATAAAACCAGGGTAAGAACAGAAGAGGCACAATAAGTGTAAAACAATTTACTTATCGTATTGTCATATACAACTATACTTTCAACAGTGCAATGGCTTACACAGATTCTAAACACAATTATATGTTTATCAGTTTATAGCTTCATAGTTGTTTAGTGGGATTACATGCTGCACACCACACAAGGAAGTCGCTGATCATCGGTGTAAGGGGGACAGGAGAGCGTGCCACAATTCGCCGACAACGCACGGACATAATCCACGTCCCTAAAAATACTTTGAGCGGTTTTGTCAACGCATATCACATCTTTGTGATCCTGGCGGTTGATTTGGACAGCAAGATATCCATCGTATTCTCTGACCCAATCCGCGTAACACTCCTTGCGTGCAGGGATCATCATAACGATAGATCGGGTTTTTACCAAGCATGTTGCACATGTGAGAAGGAAATTTGTGCCGTACAGAATTCTCCAGCCATAGCTGAGAGCTAGCGGGGGCCGTGTAGTTCCCAGATTGCCAGCAGGAGTGGTCTGCACGGGTGTACGGTAATACCAAGGTTTGTTAGGAAGACATGTGAACTGTGACCCTCCCGCACGGATGCTTGCATGGCGAGTAGCTGCGGCTTGACCTAACGCAATACAGATAGAAACAATATATGTTTGTTGATAATCTTATTGATGACTATTTTCAGCAACGTCCAAGAATACCATACTTTTTCTCGATCTCTTCACACAATATAGGCTTAAAGGAGAATTGAATGCTAAAATCAAGCTATTTTAATTTAAAGCTATTTATGTAGTATATTAACTCTGTGTTGTTGTTTTTTTCAAATTAGTCAAGTCACATTGAGAAATAAAATTTAGAAAGGAGGCAAACTGTCAAGAAGAGGTTTGATACCGCGGTTGCAAATGAGCATGTCAGCGGTGTGATATGACGTAGGTTATGATATTCAGAGCATAAATACGGCAGTTTGCTTCAAAATTTTAATCTTTTTGGGCAATCTAGGTTTCGTGACGTTTTCTTTTCAACCAAAGAAAAGCCGCACAGTAACCACGTTATTCCCCGATTTTTAATCATTCTAATATATCGTAACCTACGCGTCACAAACAACCGCTGACATCACATATTGAGCCGCCGTTCAAATGTTGTCTGTTCGTTACAAAACAACTATTTTTTTCTGAAATGCAAACAGCTCAAAAAACTTCAGATAATTGTTCTACTATGCCTAAAGTTTTAAACAATGAAAAATCAATTTTAGGATTCAGTTCTCCTTAAAAGAGATTTCCCGCTTGGTTCAAAAAAATGCCACTTGTGACCAATAAATTATAAAAACACTGAGTCATAAACCTCCTCTCTGAGATAAGACGTTTTAGGTAAAAGTGGGTGGGGGCATTTGAAAAAGGAGAACCCAAGATAAAAATCATTGGAAGCAATTTAAGATCATGAACTTATAAAGTTACAAAACCACAAAAATGTCTTAGTCCAACCTGCGTACACAAGTTTGGCTCCACCTACGGGGCAAGAAGTGCGGCCCCATCTGGTATACACCAATCCCCCACCAGCCTGGCTTCCTTTGTCTGCTTGGTTTGGTTGTTTACTCATTGCCGAACACGATACCCGGATGCGAGTCCCCCTTCTGGTCTCGTAGCATTCCACGCTTCCTTTGCTTCCCTTTAATCCTTGCCTGCCACGAGGCCCTGCAGGTCCAGGATCTCCGGTATCACCTGCTGGTCCCTGATATCCACGGAAACCTCTTGATCCTTTAAAACCCGGTAGCCCTAAAAATTAAGAATGGTTAGTGTGCGTGGAAAACTCTTTCCAGGGAATTTTTTTGATAAAGTGCCATAATATTTTTTTTAGCAGCTACACCAAAGGTGAATCATCTATCCTGTTTGTTATGTATTTATTGTTTCACTACAATAATGGAACATCAAAGGTGAATCATCTATCCTGTTTGTTATGTATTTATTGTTTCACTACAATAATGGAACATCAAAGGTGAGTCATCTATCCTGTTTGTTATGTATTTATTGTTTCACTACAATAATGGAACATCAAAGGTGAATCATCTATCCTTTTTGTTATGTATTTATTGTTCCATTCTAATAGGTTTTCCGTTTTGTCCAAAACTTTTTTGTACTTGTGCGTTTAAGGGCTCCCGTATTCTTTATAATTCTCCCGTTTTTCCTCAGTACCTCTTATTTTCCATCAGTACCCTCCCGTTTTTCTTCGGTACCCTCTCGTTTTGTTCCAAAACATGTGTGAAAAGCATTATGTACAGATGTACAGTCAAACCTCTATCAACTGGGACTATATATAGCGGTCACCCTCTATTTAGGGGTCACCCTCTATTTAGGGGTCATTTATCAAAATCCCGAACTTTTCTCCCCATATTTACTGTGAATGTAATCCCTATTAAGCGGACGTGGTCACCATAACAGAAGTCTCACATTACCGTTTTTATTGCATTTGACCTCTGCTAAAGGGTAAACCATATTTTCTATTG
This sequence comes from Zoanthus sanctaehelenae, assembly GCA_028564885.2. NCBI lineage: Eukaryota > Metazoa > Cnidaria > Anthozoa > Zoantharia > Zoanthidae > Zoanthus > Zoanthus sanctaehelenae. The sequence continues at coordinate 5,234 of JAOTRI020147130.1, forward strand.
ACACTTTTTTTAATGATTTTTGTGAACAAAGCATTAACCAAACCAGTCCACACTGAAGGCACAAGCAGCTGCCACTAATTTTTTTTCGTAGCTTTTTTTCTATTTTTATCCGAGGCTAGCAACGGTTTGTTTTTTCGCTTTCATTACTGAGTTATGCCAAAGAAGTGTAACAGCGAAGATCCATAAGTTTGTTCTGAGTAATCAAATATACATTAATTATTACATTAAATAATATCCATAGTATTGTTACTTTGTCAAATTTAGGGAAAAAGGAAAATCCTCTCTTATCAATGTTTCAAAGATGACCGCTTATAAAAATTGTCGGTTTTCATTTGACATCATGGCGGCCATGTTGGTGTACTCATAACAATTTTGATTATTTCTTTTGTTTTGTACACCAACATGGCCGCTACGTCTATTGTCCTTTGTGTCTCTTGGCATTGTGTGAAAACCAAGAATAGACGTTAGATTGTATTTCTTTCATTGCCGGTTTTCATTTGACGTCTTGGCGGCCATGTTGGCATACTCTTAACAAACAAATTATAATTAGTTATTTTGTTTTGTATACCAACATGTCCACTATGTCTATTGTTTTTTGTGTCTCGTGGGATTATGTGCAAAGGGAGAATAAAGGAAGTAGTTAATAATGTAAGTTTGAATTTGCTAGCCATTTAACATTATTTGTTCTCACACAAACTACTTGAATGAGGGTTTCTTACCTCGCTCACCGGGTTCACCCTTGTTTCCCTTTACTCCGGCAAGTCCTGGCAATCCTGGAAGTCCATTAACTCCGGGCGGTCCCTGGAGTCCCATCTCTCCTCGGACGCCCGGCTTCCCTTGGTTTCCAGACCCTCCAGGCGGACCCATCGGTCCCTGCGGCCCCTGCCGCCCATCAACTCCATCCCGTCCAGGTCTTCCTGGATTTCCAGGTGTACCTTGTTGGCCTCTTAAGTTTCTCCGTCGGTCCACTTCTTGTTGCACCAACCGAATTCTTTGTGCAACACAAAACAAAGAAACTTAGATGAAAAATTTATGAAGATGTGCGCGTTTAAAGCATGCAAGTCCAGCCATTACGCGAGGTTGGTGAGTCAGTGTCAGTTCATAGAGCATGTGTACGCGAGATCAGTCTTAGTGAGATTCTTAACATACACTTACAGGGAGAAATAATTTTGATTTCAATGTAGCTTTTGTCAATAGTTTCGATCTATTTATCAGTAATTTCAATACTAACCAATCACAAAACGATTTTTAAATATAGTTGTGAGTATCGAGTAATACTAACCGGCTTCGGAATGTATTCACGTTTTCAAACAATCAATGACCGCGTTGTTTCTAACTTTAAATCTTAGAATAAAGACTTTTCGAGATAAACGTCTGCAAATTATATCTTTAGAATATTTCCGGTTACTAATTGCTGATTTCTTCTTGTTGTTTTCTCATTTCCGGTTTCTGGTTTCGCTAGCTGTCTAGCAACACCCGTCAAGCATATTCATTTACAGCAAATACTATTTACTATTTTTAAAAAAATAGTAAATGTGTTTTTTAAGACATTTATCAAGTTTTTTTAAAATTCAAAACAAACGACTTCTGGATATGGTTTATTTAAAATTTACGAATGGAAATTACGCTCGATTAAAGTTTTAAGTTATTAAAAAGTATTATTTTAAAACTAAAAGGCTTCATTTGATTAAAAATAGGATTCGCGAGTGTTGTTATACATTCATTAAACTATACAATTTATCAAGAACATTCCATAGATACACGTTTCTAAACATTTAAGCAAAAAAAAAATTGAAAAGTGATTTTATAAGGGTCAGAACTTATGAATTTAAAATGAAATATAAACGCAAAACGAAATATAATAGGAAAAAAGTTTTATAGTTTTTAATTTTCCAAAAAATATAATCTACAATAACGAGCAATGATTAAAACGTGAATCAACGTGAAATAAAAAATCGGACTCGGTTATATGCCAAAACAAAGTAAAGTGGTTACCATTGAAACGTTTTATTAAAAGTCCGTTAAACTATATAAAGATCAAGTGGTTTTATTGGTTAATTTGTTGTATTCCAAAACCAACCTGACACGATACCCGTCATCAACAGTTTAAAATGCTTCTCAAACTGCTCTTAATCTAAAAACTTAACCAGCTACTATTGAAGCATACTTATTACCAGACGCTAGAAAACATTACCTTGCTTCAAGAAAAAAAACTTGCTGCTGAAGATTCGCTATTGCATTGTTAACATTGAAACTTGTTGACACAGCACGTTTCTTTCGAGATTTTTCACCATGCGTTTCTTGCAGTTTCGGTATAAAACTTGCTTGCTGTGATTCTTTAGCTTCAATGGATACATTTTCTAGCTGTTTGTGATCTACATCTTTGTGCGACGGACTTGCGTCATTTTTAGGCTCAAGTGACAAGACAAAGGCTTCTGTTTTGCCATCGGAAGTGACACAACTACAATGCTGTGGAATAACAAAAAAGATTTGAACGATACAAACCAGTGAAACAGCGAATGATACCAGACTAATGCCTGCAACCAAGCATAAAATGGACGATCCTTCCTTTTTCGAAACCATTATGCTACCGAGCGAGGCCGAATCTCGACACCGGACAGTTATCAAAGTTACGACGCAATGAGTATGACCCAGTTAAATGCTTCGCTATTGGCTTTAAGGACCGGAACTTGGTTCATGAGAAATCGCGTCGTCGTGTGTTCGGACCTCAAACTCCAAAAAATATATTTCATTGTTTCACTTGAAACCAAATGCCTTGCGATTGTGAGAGTTTAAGTTGAGGTCAGCATAAGCCATGAATGATCCTTAGCAAACGCAGTGTTCAAAGGTGACATTTATTTCATCAATGCTATGAACACCGGTTTGCACTAAATGATCACGTTTCGGGCTTTTAACATACTGGGTAATAATTTTTTTCCTTCGGGTTTTCTCCTTGTTCATAACTTTCCACTTTTAATATAACGACACATTACGTACAAAATAATTCCACATCTTCTGGCGGGTTCTAATAATAGACTATAGCCTTTATAGGCTACCATTTTCAAAAATTCGGAAAGCTCGCTTACTAAAAATTTGTTCTCCGATTTTTCAAAGCCTTTTCTTTGACTGTGACCCCAATTCTTTGTTCCAAGTCATTAAAGGTTCTCAGTCGTAACAATTAAATCTTCATGCTCATAAAGTCAAAATTTCGTTTGAATACAAGTGTATCTAATCACTTCGTTGAAATCATATCGATACATGAGCACGTGCCTTTATAAACGGCTTTATAGACAGGGTGAGTGGTTCTCTTTGTTTATCAGAAGACTAAAAATTTACAATATAAACCTTGCATCAAGATTTCCTTAGGCTTTGACAAGAAGACTGGGTAGATTAATCTTGCGGCAGTGATCAAACCAATGAGGAGGTCAGGCCCGTAGCCAGGGGTTTTTTGGGGGTTCGGGCGAACCCCCCTTTTTCGGCGAACCCTCCTTTTGCCAGCGAACCCCCTTAGCAAAAATCAAACTTATTGTAATTTATTACAGACTTGCGCGGCATTTTGCACTGTTTATTACTAGCGTTCGAGCCGTTTCCTGGTCGTACGATGTGTCTGTAGCCTCATGGGTAATGAATATTAATAAGGCTTGTTGTCTAGGCAATGCGACCAATCGCTTCGCCCCTTAACCCCACCGGGGCCCTTAGGCGGGCCCCTGGACCCCACGCCCAGAACCTCCCCCCCATCGAAGTATCCTGGCTACGGGCCTGTTTAGGAAAAACTATGCTGTTGCTATACTGCTGTTAGTGAAGTTCAGTTTCAGTTGTTGTCTTGTCTCAGTTTTCTACATCTTTCTCGTCCTTGATACCGTAAATTCCAAATGTAACTAATAATTCGATTATAGAACATCTTGATCTCTTTTTGTTTTCCTTTTTAAGTTTGATATACATTACAGGCCTGTACGCATGAATTTTTGTCGCATGAAAGGGAGAAAAGAAAGAGCAAACACATGAACGTCAACTCAAAGCGATGAATGAGCACATTGCATGTCTGCATTTTATTCTCAGTTGGAAAAATCCCGAATGTTTAAAATTGCAACAAATTGGAGTTCTTTTCTGTAAATCTTGGAAATTCGCTTGCTAATGACAATAAACTGTTTTGTCATTGTTTTCAAAGTACTAAATTAGAAGTTGAAAAAAAACAAAACAAGTCACAAGGCCTCAAATGATTACATGCAGGCAGACAAAACACTAAAAGATACTGCTATCTTCAGCTGTTGGTGATTTTATTTAATGTTAATTCACGCATAGAATTATTTTTAAAAATTGTTTTTTTCGGAAAAAGGTTTGCTATTAATTAATCCTGTTGTGAGATTAAGGGTAGGCTTTGGTATATTGTGCTAAATTTAAGCATGAATGAGCATTATTTTAAGTTTTTATTTCAGTTGAGCACAGTTAGCATAATCCGAGTTTTTATGCTTTAAAATTTTTGAAAAAAAAAACTCGTGTTTGTTGGTTCAGTTGCTTCTCAGATCTGAATAAGGAGATCAGTCTCAAGCTTGAACTATAGTAGCACTCGTTGATGTAGGCGAGGTATTTGTTAAGGCCAATTGCGTTATAGAGGGAGATGGCCCCCTTGTTTTTTCACGCTTTCAAAGATTATATTAAAAAGAATTTGCAACACATGTCAAAATGTATATCAACCCAATATCCGTGACGTAGCTGTACCTATAGTCGACGTGGATACCCTTCAAAATTTTGCTCCACTGGAACAGGAGGCCATCTTGAAATTCAGTGGTTCCTGCGTATATTTAATGTGGATTATTGTACAACACGTCGGAGCGCATTCAAGGATGCATGAATAATGTATCGAGTTACTATGCAGTGGTGAATGCTGCTAACACCGGCAAATGTGAAGATCAGCGTCATTTTCCATTCTTGGACGGTAACGATGTAATTATTGACCTATAGTTACGGAACTGCCTAACTATCTTGCCGCCGCCCACCTGGAGGACGTTATCGTGCCCAGCAAAGAAGATAAAGTGAAGTGTTGGAGACAACAATCTAGCTGATAACATATCCGATTGGTCTTCTGCTGCTATGAAGGTTCTGCTGGTGCAGCCCTTGCAGGCCCGTAGCCAGGGTTTTTTTGGGGGTTCGGGCGAACCCCCCCCCTTTTCGGCGAACTTTATGTGATGTTTC
>JAOTRI020147141.1:0-20732 GCA_028564885.2 Zoanthus sanctaehelenae
AATAACTAACGAAAGAAGATGGAAACCGTGTTTACATACTATAATGTAAAACGGTTTTTCAACCAATCAGAACGCGCATACCATTTAAATTATTTTATAATATATAATATATTTGTAAATAATTACACCATTTTAGATTTGATATATTTCATTCATTTATTACTTTTTAGCAATTATTGTACACTTACACAATTCAGTGAGAACTCATAGTCCCATGTAAATCTTTGTTAAAAAAATTACGTCCTACTACACAATACCTTGCCCAAGACACCAGGTTCTCCACGAGGTCCCGGATGAAGAAGACACTGTCTCCGTGGCGCAGCGGCCATTTGCGAACGCTTCCGAGTAAGATCTGCTATTAACACATCCACATTCTGAGGCTACAACAGAAACACAACGTTAAAAAAAAAGTTTTTTTTGTCAGTATAATGGTTGGCGTCTCCTGTTCGATCCTTAGCTTTGCAAAGTTTCGAATATTTCTGTAACTTTTTCCGCCAAAGCTAACTCCGCTTGCTTACAATTACTTTAACACTAACTCTTGCTCCAGGTTCTTTCCGTAGATGTTACTAGTTTTAAAATCAATATGCTTAACACTAGGCTCTTTCAAGTTAGTTGTCGTGCCTTCTTAGCCTGCGTGCGTCCGTCGTTGTACCGCGTTAGTAAAAAAATGGAGCCAAAAATGCCGTCCTCGATCAAGTCTGCTCTCGGAAAATGGAAATCCGTCATGAAGAAAAGTTACGGTGCTTAAGCTCTCTAATGCCCCATCCAGGGGGGAGGGGGAGCCTAAGACGTTTATCTACTTACCACTGCAAAAAAAAAAAAATGAGCTGACTCCATGAACATTTGACTAGCAAAGGATTTTATTACAGCTGAATCTGGACGAATGACAATATTTACTTTTAACGAGGACATTTAATCAAAACCGTCACGAACTTGTCAACATGCGCCATCTTGGCTCTTCCAAACAGCGGTTTTTAACGTTTTAGTCTTGGCAGCCACTTTTCAAAATTAAAAAGCAATTTGGGTACTTCGTGCCCTATAAACTGGTATAACTTACCGAGCTAAGAGATGCGGCTGGGACGTTCTGCTTTCTCAGTTCTCCTCTAAGTTTCTGCTCTTGGACGTTTGCCTCGTGAACTGACACTAAAGTAAGTTGAAAATCCTTCATAAATTACAGAAAAAAATGCGTAGTTTTCAAAACTATGCTTATTTAAACTAAACTCTATTTGAAACACCAAATGGAACGCTCGCAGATTTTTTTACAATGAATTGTTGAAAACTTTACGTTCATATGGCCTTCAGTGTTGTAAGAAGTTGAAGTTTCGAGCGTAAAAATGTCTTCCAATGCTTTTTTATAGTGTGTAACAAATTTGCTGAGCCCTCTGCAATGCACCTATATTAAAGAAATATAAAGGAATTCCCTTTTCCCAAAAACGTTCTAACATTATACATGTGCATTGTCATATTATTTTAGATTTAGAAAACTTTTTATATTCCTATATTTTATCAAATATGATATCCACATCGAATATATAAATATGACGTATCATCAACACCAACACCATAACTATAACGATCATCACCATCACCATCACCATCACCATCATTTTCAAAGTCATCATCACCATCACCATCACCATCACCACCACCATCATCATCATCATCATCATCATCATCATCATCATCATTTTCAAAGTCATCCTTACCCTGCATTTCGTTGATAAGTTGTCTCGTGGTTTCAAAAAGTGATCTGTACGTCCTAATTGTCTCAAACAAGTGATCTCTTTCTTTGGTTAGCTGTGCCATCTGCTGCTGTTTCCGCACATCTAAAGACAAGATAAACATACTAATAGAGAACATGAAATAAAGGGAAAAAAGGAAAATTAAAATATTGCAAAAACACCAGCTTTGAATATGAATAAGGGTACAATTTCTGGGCCTGAGATTTTGGACAAAGGGAATTTGGGCCTACCAAAGATGCCGAGACGTTTTTTCATCGCAATAAAAACTTAGTTGTTCAAATCAATAAATCGCTGCTTGTCTTACAATGTAATACAACAATTCTTTTTAGTTCGTTTTTAACCCGATGCAAAAAACTGAGGGAAATTTTTGGGTACACAAGTTAAGAAGTTACTTTTGGTATAAAATACAAATACCTGCGAGACCCCACTCGCCGTTAACATGTGATAAGGGACTGGATATATATATTGAAATAGACAAGCGACAAACACTGAAAGGTAGCTAATGCTCTACATGATACCGAGGCGAAGGTTGATCTTATACAGTGAAAGAGGTGGAAAAAATATTATCGTAAGAAAAAACGTATTTGCACGTCAATAACTGCCACTTCTGTAAAGCCTGGTTCACACTACTAGTGAAATAAGCACAAGGCGATGAAAAACACGCATGGTTAAAGCAAACTATGTGTTTTGTTCTTTGGTAATGCTTGTTTCACATTGGTGAAATAAAAGAAATGAGCATAATTACAGGAGGAAAGAAAATGTTTGATGCTGTACTTGGTCTTATGGTTATTTGTGTTTCATTTTGTTTTTTGTTTTTACAGAACTGATGACGTTTAATTTTATAATAGAAAAATAGATTTTGCTTTTTTGTAAACTTATAATTGATAACGACTATGATATAGGAGATCTTTTTGCATCTGTTTTTGACATTGAATGATTGGTTGCATTTCTAAGATTCTTATGACAAGGTAATATTTCTGTGGCACATTAGGTAGCCCGAGTAAACGCCTGTAGGAGTCTAGTTTCACGCATGCTCACACAAGTATTTTCTTGTGTTCGTGCTTGTTCTTATCTCACAAGCGTGAGCCAGGCTTAACTCTGCGAGGTTAAAATCCGTCTCTGCTACCTTGGTTAGCTTTCAGGGAACTCTGAAATTTTCTATTCTAATATACTACTCACCATTATAGAAGAGAAAAGCCAGCGTAAATGGTGGAATGGGGTGTGGCGAGGAGTTCGCTGGAATCTGAACATGGAAGTTTAACAAATACTCCTGTCCGTCCTTGCCGACCGTGTTCTCCTGGATCATAAGATTTGTGAACGTAGCGCTACCTTTCTGTAACGGTACAGACATTGTGTACAGGTTGCCAGTCAGCGCTGGGATTTCGTCTACGCCGTCTGTGGCAGGAACAACACGAAGTGTGACCTTACCTCGTAGGTTCTCACCTGTCAGGTTATCAAAGCGATCCTGTGCACAGCAGGTAAACAGCAGTTTAAAAAGTAGGTATTTTAAGACTTTTTGACAGTAACTATTGGAAATATTTAAGATTATCAACTGAGCGCAAGGTCTGTGTATTCACAAATATCAGATCGAAGTATCGACAGCACAGACAGAGGTCAGTGAGCAGATGTTTTTGCACGTTTCGGTTTGTTCAAATATTTTCCACAAATTTCATGTTTTCGAGGAATTTTCCAGGAAGCTGGGAGAAGAATTTTAAATTCCATTTTTCCTGAAGTAGTGAGAATCGTGCACTTGAAAGGTCGAAAATCAACAGATGATACAGATAAAAAATGGACCGTTACACCGTTTGTGGACATAAATATGAAGCTGATGGTTTTGTTTTTTTATCGTTTACGTCGTAGAATTTATATAAAACCACAAAATGTATGACAAGAATAGATTTACGATCGAGTATTGCAGTCTATTCCTGGTCTGATCCATTATGTAAGCTGCATAAACTAAGTCTGTAAGCAAGGTTTCTGGAAATATTGTGATTAAGCAGCTAGCAAACCAATGACTGCAAAAGGTGTGAAAAAAAAACAACCATTCCAGTCATTATCTTCTACGTTGTCTCCACTGCAGTTATTATCATCTATATTTTCTCCACTGCAGTCATTATCATCTATATTGTCTCCACTCCAGTCATTATCATCTATATTGTCTCCGCTCCAGTCATCATCTACGTTGTCTCCACTCCAGTCATTATCATCTATATTTTCTCCACTGCAGTCATTATCATCTATATTGTCTCCACTCCAGTCATTATCATCTATGTTGTCTCCACTCCAGTCATTATCATCTATATTATCTCCACTCCAGTCATTATCATCTATATTGTCTCAACTCCAGTCATTATCATCTATATTGTCTCCACTCCAGTCATTATCATTTATATTGTCTCCACTCCAGTCATTATCATCTATATTGTCTCCACTCCAGTCATTATCATCTATATTGTCTCCACTCCAGTCATTATCATCTATATTGTCTCAACTCCAGTCATTATCATCTATATTGTCTCAACTCCAGTCATTATCATCTATATTGTCTCCACTCAAGTCATTATCATCTATATTGTCTCCACTCAAGTCATTATCACCTATATTGTCTCCACTTCAACCATTATAATCTACGTTGTCTCCACTCCAGGCATTATCATCAATATTGTCTCTATTCCAATCATTAACATCTATATTGTTTCCACTCCAGTCATTATCATCTACGTTTTCTCAACTCCAGCCATTATCATCTATATTGTCTCCACTCCAGTTATTATCACCTATATTGTCTTCACTCCAGTCATTATCATCAATATTGTCTCCACTCCAGTCATTATCATCTATATTGTCTCCACTGCAGTCATTATCATCTAAATTGTCTTCGCTCCAGCCATTATTATCTATATTGTCTTCACTCCAGTCACTATCATCTATAATGTCTCCGCTCCAGTCATTATCATCTAAATTGTCTTCGCTCCAGCCATTATTATCTATATTGTCTTCACTCCAGTCATCATTAACTATATTGTCTCCACTCCAGCCACTATTATCTATATTGTCTTCAGTCCAGTCATCATTAACTATATTGTCTCCACTCCAGCCATTATTATCTATATTGTCTCCACCTCAGCCATTATTATTTATATTGCCGGGCAGAACGTTAGCAGGGAAATGGCAAATTTATTTTTGGAACCAACCCATCAAGAAATGACGTCATTTATCACAACTTTCATATTTTCAAGACATAAATATAATAAAGTTCTGTGTAAAACTAACTTTGTGTATTTTTGCTAGACTAACAAATTCGATTTTTATTTTATCTGAGATTGTTTTCTAGATAAATGAAAATGCTTCAAAATATGCTTTGATAATCACTTTCTTCATACTGAGTGGACTTTATGATTATGGAGCTTTGTGGCTATTTGGTGTGGTACCTGCACAGCGTGCAACCCCTTGCCCCCAACCCCATCCTTTCCCTGGGAACGGGGCTGATTATCATCATTATTAATACCGTTGGTATTATTATTTTATAATCACTAATAATAACATCACTAATATTACACGATAACAATTATAACACCTTGAGTAAAAGCTTTAAGCTTCGAACAAGAATCCTGCTCGTATTCTTGGTCGTGTTGGACACGGTCGGCGTTGCTGGGATGGAGTCTGGCTCTAGTTTTACAGGCGGCCCAGGGTAAGCCGTGAATGTCATCTGAATAAGGAAGACAAGTGTTAACAAAGTAAAGTGCTACGTGGTGTTATTACAAACATAACTTAACCAAACAGATAACCAAGTTTATAATGCTTCACATGATGAAAAGTTGTCCTTCTATGCCTTTAGCCTTACGCAGCGATTAAGAAAATTTAAAAATCCATTTTCAGCAAAATAAAAGCCTTCACCTTACCACTTCGCTGGCAAGAGACTGCGACCCGTACTGGACAAGCATTGAATATGGCCCTGCAATCTCGGGTACCTTCAAGTTTCTTGAAAAGAAAGAAGCAACAACAAACAGTATATCAGAGCTTTTTAACTTGCATTAAATTTAAAAGATTGATTGACGATGATACATATTTTAAATTCAAGAAAATTAACCCAGGTAAAAACTTAAAAGTATAAAACCGGATATTTGTTTTCAAAATTATAGTGAAATGACAAAACTATCACCATCATCACCGACATCATCATCACCATATTATCATCACCACCATAACTGTCATTATCATCGTCATCATCACCATCATCGTCATCAGCATCATCATCATTATCATCACCATCATCATCACCATCATTATCATCACCATCATCATCACCATCATCATCACCATCATCATCACCATAACTGTCATTATCATCATAACCTCGTTCTCATGTTGACATCGCACGTGCTAGTGTTCTGACATATGCAATAGTTATTCATTTCTTGATTACAAGTAGTGAAGCTTGGAGTTTTGGAAAATCATTAAAATGTCAAAGTTTTGAGGCTTAATATGAGTAGTTTAAGATTAATTTGAGTCTAAGATCAAGTGCACACTGTATGAAAATTTCAAATAAGGAACATGTTTGTTTTGGTCCAATTTCAAAAATTACCTTTGTTCAAAACATCTTTTCGTTGTATATATGTGACAGTTACATCAAAACGGTGTGCTCACTGACCCGTAGTGAAAAAGATATAAGCTGATGGATAGCAAAAAAAAAAGGAATTCATACTTTAAGCATGCAGCTATGTAAACGAAACATTCGATATAAGATGCTGGTAGATCGACTAAAAGTCAGATTAGAAAAGTTAACAGTGTGTCAATGTAAATTTTGTTATCGCAAAAAACGTTTGCAAAATACCACTAAAACCGGAAACAACTACTCCAGAACTCACAGCACTTCCATACATCTTGGATTACTACTAGTATAAAATACCTGAAGTAAAAGTGGTCTGCTTTATCCCCAGGTGACTTTTTTGACAGGTACAATGTCGTTGCCTTTGGAAAAATAAGTTGCTATAAGTGAATTAATTACAGGACTCATGAGAAGTGGTCCACGGGTAGCACGCGTCTCTTGGCTCGCCTATCAATTTAGTGCAAGCTCGCGATCACGTGAGGATATGTTTACATTTTAGGTGCACACTCATTCTATGCAAAGAGAACACGACAGTTTGCCTACTGTGCTAAACTGCTATATCATTTCTTCTACGCCAGTACTCCAAGAGCTCTTAGTTATTTGTACGTCGCATTTTGGCGGCCGTACGTTTTAAAAAGATCCCCAAAAATATTAATTTGGTCGCCAAATTTATTTTAGAAAAACGGTTTTCGTTGAATTAGTAATCATAAGTCTGGAATTCAACTAAAAACGACCGAATGGCAAAAAAAGGAGGTCGGAAACTGAACTAATTAAAACAAATTGTAAAAAAAAACCCCCGCACTCAGAGAGCGCAGATCTCCGCCAGGCATATTGTGATCGCAATGTTAACGAAAAATTCAAATTGATCCAGAATCCAGGATTTCTTCCGGATCACCCTCGAAATGTAATCAGTTCTTCCATGTCCCATTTCTGACAACATCTGAAAAGTTCATCAAAATACGTCCATACCTTTTTGAGTTGTGACATAATAATTTCGCTTAAAATATTTGATATATAGTATAAAGGCTTAAAAACTTTTCAATGCATAAAAACATATAACATAAACCTTTTCGACTGAAGATGACTTAAAGTCGAAAACGTTTATGTTATATATTTTTATCTATTGAAAATTATATTACGCCTTTATACTATTTTTGAGTTGTGTTGCTAACTAACAAACTTAAAAACAAACAAACAAACAAACAAACAAATAAACAAACAAAGAAACCCCTGCAAAAACATACATAACCTCCTTGGCGGACATAATAAAGATTTTTGGTGTCGATGTTATAAAAAACAGACGTTTCGTGCATACTACGTACATTGACACAAAAAACCTTTCATCGTTGCAATTTATTGGACATTTTTCATGGTGCCACGCAACTGTAAACACTTTTGATTATATTTTATAATTTTCAACTTGGACTAAGTAAAACTACCTTTTCTACATACAAACAAATAAATCTCACCGTAGCCGGAGATTTGCCTGATGCTAGGTTAAACTTTGAAAGCCAGATCTTGAGAACAAAATCCTTAGCGCTCAAACCTTTCAAAGTTGACTCATCTTCAGCAATTACATGAACAGTGACCACTGCAGAACAAAACAGCAATGTGTTCTTTGAGAAATTCTTACAAATACACACATTACATGTTTTACATTGGAAAGTGTATTTTATCGAAAACATGGTTCAAAAGTGATGCCTTGCAGACAATAAAAGCTACTAAAATCAACAAACGAACGTTTAACTACACCAAGTACGCTGCCTAGGGATAAACACTAACCTTTTACTCTAAAGAAGCAACTCAAAGCTCTTTCGTTTAGTACGGCACGTAAATTTCCCTTGAAATTTGAGCCAATGAAAGAAAAGATGGAACTCAACCTAATCTTCATTTGGCCAGTCACAAAGCTTGTTTATATCGTGAGTTTACATGACGTTTAGCCCATATTTCGATACATATTTTGACAGAACTTATCACTCAATATTAAGACCTAATCAGGCGTTTTCCAACAACAAATTATCTATCCTGTAAGAGATTAGCCTAATTGTTCCACTACACTGTAATGGTTAACCGTTAAAACAAAAAATCTCTCTGTGTATCACAAATAATAGAGGGCTTAAGTACATTAGCATTTCTTCACGACAAAGGTTTATCAGTTTCCGTGAGTGAACTGGATCGAGAACGGTGTTTTTGGCGCGAATTGGTAAGTTAAGCAGCGCGCGTGTTAACGATGGACGCACGCAAGATAATAAGGGGCGAAAACTAGTTTTAAAACAATGCTAAGTAGATTCTTTACTGAAAGGCTTTAAAATCAATTTGTTCGGTGCTTGAAGCCATTTCAAGGACAAAAAAAATCGTAGTTATGACAGACCAACACGGAGGCAAAGGTGTCTTGTGGGTCAACGTGAGAATCACCACGACCGCATGAAGTGTTCAGCTCTGCAACTTATGCTGACAGTTTAGTTCCGGTTGGCCTCCGTGACAACAAAAACGCATGTTGCTTAGCTCTCTAATAATATAAATTCCCTAAACTGCTTATATACATGCGGACTCGCTAAAACTTACGATAGATTTAAGAGGTAATGCCCTTTATCAATAAGGCTCGAACAACCGTCTAAATAGGAAAACATTTTTAAGAGGCAACTTTTGCGTTCTTTCTAATTCTATGCTTCTAAGAGACTTTGTGTAGAAACGGGTTGTGAGTGGCTTATCTTCAGTTAAGCTGAAATGTAAGTAAAGTATAGCATTCTTTTCAGTGAACTGATAGATCAGAGCTATTTTGTATGGGCGTGTACTGCACCTGGTAATGTCTCCCCAACTCTACAAGGAGTTTTGCACTCAAAAACAGAGACTACCCTGACAGGTTTGGTTGGATCAGGTGCAACTCTGCAAGAAGAACGACAGGTCAATTGCGCCTAACTTGACTACAACACATTATTGCATTTTAGTAAATAATATAGTAAACTAAACAAATGTAATATTAGCAATTTTAATTCAATATATACATATATAAATTTTGACAAAGCAAATTGCTTTCAGAGTGCTCAATAGTTCAATAACTAGAGCGTTGACATTATTAAAGACAGTCAAATCAACAAAACATTTGAGGAGGTATGTGCGGTACGAAACTATATATATATATATATAAATATATGAGGAAAAACTCAAAAAGGCTATAATTTTATCCCGACAAGCTTGTTTCATGATAAACTCACTCTCACTCTTCATTTATTAATCTCACTCTACTTATGTATTGAGCACTGTACCATGGAAAAATCGAAGAACAAACTCTCTCTCTCTATATATATATATATATAATTTTATATATTAATATATATTATAATTTACTGCAGTTTTTCTGTTTCACATTTTCATTTTACAAAATTGATATGAATACACAAGATTGCACTGGCAGGTGGCAAAACCAATAGCTTGGAATATAGTTATATAATATAATCATTATAAAATATAGTTATTGATAACTTGTGAAATCTTAAAAAATGACACCTCAGTTAATTACGTTATCAAATCATAGCATACAATAACAATGTCAAACGCCAAAATCTGTATTTTGTCGTTAGTTTAATAATGCCAGAACCTTACGCAACACAATGAGAAATCAGCCAAAGATACTTTCAGTGACTAGTGCTAGTACTTCTAAAGTATTCCTTTTCAATTTTTTTAAATCCCACTAGTCGATCATCTTCTTAAGTTCTTTGTACAAAAATATATCGTGTTCAGAAACCAGAATCCCTTTTATGGTTTTCTAATAGCACCTAGTAACAAATATACTTCAACAATACGCGGAACACGTAAATATGGAAGCGCAGTTAAGCAGGTAACAAAGTTACAAGTATTTATTTAAAGTATACCGGTTCCACATGTAACTTGATCGGCTTCGGGCTCGTCATCTGTGTTTGAGGTTTCGCTTTGGATCTCTTCTGTATCAGATCCTGTACTCAAAAGGTACAAAATATGGCTAATTAATAACTACTTTATGGATGTTTAACTATAAGCAAGCCGGAAAATTATTATATGATTGGCAATTGTTTTTTTAAAAATGTAATTTTAACTATTAAACGCTTACTTCTTGTAAGAATTGTCCGTTTTTGCATCCTTAACCCGAATACATCAGAACATTGATAATAACCATTCTTTGAAGTCTAACCATATGAAAACAGATTCGAAATCTAGAGTCAAAAGGAACGCTACTTATTAAATTTTAAAATCACAAACTACCTTCGAATCCAAGTTCTTGCTTCCAGATTTCTTCTCTCGAAGGAGAAGGTTGAGCGGCAGCTCGCGGGCTGAAAGACATCGGTGTATGGAACCGATTTCCAACTGAATAAGTTTCCTTTAAAGAAGTATATGTTTTTATAATAAATCACGATTGCATTTATCATGAACCGTAATGCTAAATAACTAGCTCATTAAATTTAAAGTAACGACATTTTTCAATTTGATGATGTAAAACTTACGTGGTACGACATGTTGCCTGAGTTTGAACAACTCTCAACTTCCTTTTTACGCTGAAGTTCACTAATCCATTAATTTTTGGTAAAGTTGCAAAGATTCATTTTGAACGATGAAACAAAGAAGAACGCAATCGGTTTCTAAATAAAGATGTTATGAATCCTGGCAACAACTGAAGCACGAAATTTGAATTCAAAAAGAATGCGGCGCCTCTAGCTCTTGTGACGTCACCGTGGAAACAGTCAACTGTTGTGCCAAGACCCCCTCCGTCTTTCTTCCTGAAAAATTTGAAGTTTTTTTTCTTTTACAGACTAGACTGGTCAAGGATCTAGGAAAACTTTGTCCTCTGACTATTATTAAAACAATCTAATTCCGTTTTAAATTTTAAAAACAAATATCTGAACTGCAACAAGCAAAAGAACTGCTGTTAAAGTGTTGTTAAAGATTCCAAAACAGTTCTTCTCCGCGTGTTCTGTTCATCAGCAGGAAATCTAGATTGTGTCAATTCTACAAATCAGTTTAGATTAGATGATATCCTGTACCTCATTGAAGAACAAATTAAATAAAGCTATACACAAAGTGAGCAGTAACTGAACAACGTTAAGAAAATAAGGCCAATAAAGAAAACCAACAAATTATCCGGCTACAGGGCAACTGGGCCTATAGTTATCGTGATCTTTTCTTCTACTAGTGATGGAAGGGCAACAAAACGCAAAAAAATTCTGAAAATCCATCCCCAATAAATCTACAGACACAAACATGTATGACCACTGGAAGCCAAAGCTCACATTTCGAGGCGATTTACTATAGAATGTATCTTAAACTCAAAACACTAATTCCTACCTTTTGATTTGTGCTAAATAAAATACTTTAAAACTTACTCGGTTTTTTGTAGAAGCCTTCTCAGTTTAATCTCTTGTTGAGTTTCAACTGATTTGGTTGGGTTTTGACTGCTTTCCCATAGCACTGCATAATAAGAGTACTCTCTACAGAATAAGAGTAAAGGAAGGATGCAGGACCCGACGAACTGCGTCACTCGATGCCAAATATCTCCCACGAAACCCGTTGCAGTCCAAAAACTTCTTCGCACAGGATTAGGCGAATAAATAGGCCGTACAATTATGTCAAGCGAATCGAAGAAAGCGCTTCCAAGAATGAGACAGCCGACTTGTTCTTTGAAAACACTGCCTCTTTCGAAGCGAAAAATAGTCTTGACAAACAAAAGTGGTCACAAAAAACCGTAAAAAATTCGAGAAAGCTAAGGTTCCAAGGTTCCTAATATTTAGGGAGTAGCCAGGATTTTTGAGAGGGAGGTTCCGATGTGGGATAAATAAAAAAAAATAAATACTTTACTTAAGTCTTAACATCAATTGCGAAGGAAGTGGTTGCCCATTCTTCCTAGACAGAGGCTAATTTTTAATCGCTCGACGGCTCAGATCTTGGCGTGAAAGTCGAATTTGCAGGGAGGAAAACCGGAGGCCGGAGAAAAACCGTCGAAGTGAGATTGAGATCGACAAATCTCAGCCCACATGATCAGTCATGTGTCAGATTACCGTAGAATTAGGGAGTTTAGGCCAAAACGCGCAAGATCTCGTGCTAAGTTGAAACTGCATTTTTCTTGCAGAGGACATCATTACGATTTTCACACTTTTTAAATTTTTTCAATCGGATAAATTGGAGTCAAGTTATGATTTTTTAAAATAATAAAAAGGGCATTTTATTTTAGAATCCATTTCTCTATGTATCTTTTAAAACGAAGTGAGTTTTTATGGTCCAAATCTGGCCCAAGCTTCAACTTTAAAAATGTTATAACTATTATGGAATATGTTCGATTGTCTTGAAATTTGGACCAACCGTCAATCGTATAAATTGATTTGTGTTGAAGTAAAAGATGTTGCCATGGTTACCTTTGTTGCTATGGAAATAGTAAAAATGTTTGTTTTGGGGTCCTTTTTGCACATTTCTTTGACTATCAGAAGCTATTTTCTGTCTCTTTGAGAAGTAAAAATGCAAAAAATGAAAACCACTTAATTTTGAAAAAAAATGCATTGCTATGTTAAGATTGTTACCATGGAAACCACAAAAAAGGCTATTTTAAGGTATTTAGGCAAATGCTGGCTCTAAATATTAAATTTGTACGTCCATACAGAACAAATAAGCTTAATTTGTTTCATATTAAACAAACCGGTATAGTGCGGTTGGTTGCTATGGTAGCTATGGAAACAAAGGCTTTTTAGCTGATGTAAAAAAGCAACCGTAAAATTTCTGTAACTTTCGATATGTTGCATAACTAATAAAAAAATTATTAAAGAGTCTACTTTTTTGTGAGTTTCTCAAATTTTTGTCTATAGCAATTAACCTATTTTACACTAGTTTCTACTCTAAAATTATTTCTAAATTATTCATAAAATAACTAAATCTCCACGTTTCAAGTCAATGAGTAAGGGCAAGCAGAAATGTTCATCGTCCCCATCAAGGTCGTACGCGACAAGGTATTTAGTTCTTGGTTTGTCCCTTGGAATAAAGTCACGGTCGATGGATTTGACAGTCCCCAAGTATCATTCTGGTGCATCGTCATCAGTTTCTTTGATTCGATGCTTTATTCTCTTATCAATCAATAAAGATGGGTTCATATATTGTTCAATCATTTGTTTGCATGATATTGCTTGGCGTTTTGTTCTTGCCTCTTTCATTTTGATAACGACCTTCATTTTCTCTTGTTCAATTTCTGTCTGCTAGTGACCCTTCCTTCTGATCGGAGGAGCTGATGTAGAATTGGATAAATCATCGGTTGTTTTGTTTATAACAATGACTTCCTTGAGATGATTAGCTAAGGTATTAATGTCAAAGACTTTCTTCGTTCCTCCAGCCCGAGTTTCGGATTGAAAATAAAACTGTTTGGGCGCTTTAGACCCAGCTAGCTTATGAAACTTAATTTGAAGCAACAAAGTTGCCTTTGCTTCCTCTGGACTAGCGTCCGTCAAGAAATCATTTACCTCCGTCTCAGAGGTCCAGATACCTCCACATTTTGACGACAGTTGGTTCGTCACTCGAACTAGCTCTTGATTGTTGTCCAATTCCTTTTGCTGTACAGCTTCTTTCTCTTTTTGTTTTTCTTCCAGCCGTTTCTGTTTCTTGGCCAGGATGTCAGCTTGGCGTTTCTTATGCTCCTCGATTATCCATGTGTTTGCACTCTTCCTTGCATCTTTAAAAAGCTTCTCCTTCTCCTTTGGTGCCAAGTCGTTCAGCCATGAAGATGTCTT
Organism: Zoanthus sanctaehelenae; assembly: GCA_028564885.2. Taxonomy (NCBI): domain Eukaryota; kingdom Metazoa; phylum Cnidaria; class Anthozoa; order Zoantharia; family Zoanthidae; genus Zoanthus; species Zoanthus sanctaehelenae. The sequence goes on from JAOTRI020147141.1 coordinate 14,088, forward strand.
GTTGTTCCTCCACATCACCAGCGCTTCATGCGGTTCTATGCGAGCAGATGGTTTAACTCTCTGCTGCATATCAAGCTGCACAAAGTCACGTTCGCTGATGATGTTTGTCTTGGGGACATTGGAGGCCTTGTCATTGTGGCTGTCACTGTCAGAGGACTGAGCGTACTTGCCACCAGGAAGATGGTCAGCTGCTTGTCGCTCAAAAAGGAGGAGCAGATGAGCGCACAGGATCTCAAGCAGCTCCTTTGTGAGGTCGTCGAACTCGTCATCATGCTCCTTGAAGAGGCCATCGTACAAGATGTCACGATGAATGGGTGCTAGCTCTTCAGGGAAGATGGCCTCCCCACCGAGTAGAGAGGAGGCAGCAGCCATCCAGCGCTGAAGGCACAGTTGTAGCTGACGGTAGTGAGGACCCATGGCAAGGATCCCAATGTTAGACTCTAGGAGCCTCCACAGGGGACCAGTGATAATCTTGTCGATTATGCCAAGAGCCCTGACTCCTGCCAAATACACGGGGACTTTGATGTCGACTTCAACTGATTTCAGCAGCTTGTTGGCATTGGGCCACTTGGACAGGAACTCCACAAGATGGTCTTTGTGGTAGTAGACAGCAGTGGCATTGTAGAAGGACTTCTTCATTTTTTCCTTTTAGGAAAACGTCGAAGTGGGAAGAAACTCCAGCCTCATCGCTTCCATGTTCTTCAAAAACCTTACAAGACGTTCGCAATAAACGAAATGCACCACACTCTGCATTATCGAATGTGAATGGATTTTTGCCTTCGAGCATGGCCCCCTCAGCTGATTTGAGGGCCTTGGCAGCCTCCTCTGCGAAGTTGATAATTAGGTGTAATCCACAGAAATAGTGCCCGACGTCCATAAAAGACTCTCTCTCGTCCTCGCTTAAGACATTCCAATTGGCCACTACGTCTGGGATTACTTTTGAACGGAGGATGTCGAACTCTTTATTGAAGGCAGTGTTCACAGCAGCGCGGTCAGACATGGTACTTGTAATGGACGCAAGCAGTTGCTTGACAGTTTTTTGCCGTTCTGCTTGGTCATCCATGGCGATTGCGTGAGCAATATCTTCAATCTTTTGTAACAGGGCTTCCGTTAGGTCTTCAGCTGCCTGGCCACCAAGTTTTAACATTCCAAAACTCAAGCCCCCTCCCTCGCAAGTCGTCACTTGAAAGTTCTGGTAATGCTTTCCAAACTTGGTAGTCCCATCTGCATGGAGACAGTTTCCAACCAGTTTCGCTTGGTCCCCGCTTTTCAACATATTTAGCCCTACTTGATAGTCAGCAATATGCCTTGCTTCTAAGGCAAGCCTGGATTTTAATCCAATGTTTGGCAGAGAAAAAACATCCTTATTTGCAAACTTGCGCAGCACTGTTCTGATGACATTGTCTATTTGTCTTAGAGACACATTGAAGGAGATGAGGTCCATAATCACTTCTCTAACTGGATTTCCGTGTCCTTTTGTGTGAACAACACAAGTCAAATAAACTCTAACGGAATTCGCCGAAACACCTTCAATGGATTACTGAGAACATCAAAAGGACACAAAAAGACACGGTGAGTGTTTTTTCTCTATCTTTATTTGGATTAAAGTGAAAAAATATAGTACTTTTCAAACTCCATACATTCTCTCTATATTTCTATACAAATTACTCTATGCTTAATATATTACTGATAGTTAGACTGGGCTACCTGTGGTCCTGGAAGTGAAAATTGAATTGAAGTGCAATGTGGAACTAATAAGCAATAAAACTGACATTATCACTTGTTTTTTCAAGGAGAATTGGTAACATGACAGACATGACAGGAGGTGGAGTTAAAATTGACAGGTCTATTTTTATATTGTAGAATCTGCACATGAACACTTAATTCTCACTTTGAAAAACCTTTGACAGCCAAAATTATATGTTTTTATAAAAATGCATGAAGTTAGCTTAAAAAAACTTCAAAGAAATGATTTTAACAATTTTTGAAGGTAAAAGTCCAGGTTGTCATTCACACCTTTAGGGACCTACTGTATGCAATAAGTGGTTGTTTGCCATAGTACGCCTCCACTGCCACGTTTGAAGGTGACTTGATAATTATTTTTTTTGAAAACAAGTTACTGTATTTTCCATCCATAAAATTGTTCATGTAGTATTTTACTTTATCAAAACAAACTTTTTTGCAAAAAATGGTTGGGTTTGTTTGAGTTATTTTTATATTGCTGCTAACGTTTGAGTATTGTTGCCTTGTGTCAGTAAATTATTTTTTGTAAACTTTTTCTTTTGAATAAAAAAAGACTTTTAGCCAGTACTGTAGTTGGTTTTTACACTGACAGTATTTTTATACAGTATCATGTAGACTTCTTATTCATATCAGTTTTATTAAGCCAATCACAGAAGTCAGTAAACTGCAATTTTGTTTGTACTATCAACACTCGTCAAACCTAGTCTCAATTTTTTTTGCTGAAAACATTGTATTCAAGTGAAATTGAACAACGTTGAGTATGTAATTCTACTGTTTCGTACTTACAAATAGGCACTTAACTGATCAAATTGTGGCAATTATTTCATGCATGTTATTCACTTGAAACAAATTTTAAAAACACTGCAGAGGAGAAATATGCTCACATGGTAAATTAGACAGATTTTTAGAGAAATGTATTTATCCTTTTGTGTGTGTGGCACTTTAGTTTTGTTTTACACACATATTTTAAGCTACACATTTACATTAACAATGTGGGTTGATCTGAATCCTTGAAGTTAAAGCAAAAATTGGCATTGGTGATCCAGTTCGTGGGCTACTTTGATGACTGAAATCCCGAATATTTTTAAACATTTCATGAATTATGGTCAGTGGCAAAACGTTGTAGAGAACTTTATAATTATTTTGTAATGAAACAGTACACACCAACAAAACAAACTTTAGAAGTTTGGATTTTGATTTCCAACACAATCATTGTCTTGTTTTTACCTTTGAGTAAAAGAACCTTTGGAAGAAAATATCTTCAAAAACAATGTTAATGAGTCACTGTGACATGAAAGCCAGTATCTCTACTAATTGATGCAACATGTTGAAAGCCGCGATAACTCTACAATTAGCTTTCAGTAATACAGTATCTCCAGAGACAAACATAGTGCTCGAAATAAGTGGTCGTCCAGAAGACCAAAAAGTTTACCAGGTAACCGATTTTTAGTAAAATTAAGAGACTAGTTGTCCGGGAGAAAACATTAGACAACCCAGCCAAAACTTAAATAGAAAGTAAATTAACCATAAACAGCACCTGACCTACGTGACGGTTTTGTTTCGTCAATGTCCGGTAGTGTGAAGTTAATAATACTTTGCCTCAGCTAAGCGTATATATCTAAGTTCTACAAAACATTGCCAAGTACGAAAATGTAAGAGACAAACACAAAGTTTCTTGTCGGGAGACAATCAAGATCAAAGAAGCCATTTTATATATACCACAACTTAGCCAAGACTTCTGTGAAAACCACTGCTGCACACTAAGAACTATGGAATTAAAGCTTGACTGCCATGTGATTACATCTCCAGCTCTACATTATCCTTAATAAACTAAGAGTAAGGTGCCAGTTCAGTTCAAGCCACGCAAAGTTAACATGTATTTAAATGCACAAAGAAGACAAAAATGGATGTTTTTTTAGTAGTGCACTTAAATGTATGTTTTTTTCTACCGGGCAACGAAGGATTCATCAGGGCAACCAAATTCATGCCTTTGGTTGCCCGACTTTTGAAATAGAGACAACCTAGATTTTTTTAATTTCGAGCACTGCAAACAAGACAATGTTTTCATTTTTCTCTTTCTATACAAGTCATTACACTGATATTAAACTCACATAAGTTATCATACTTCAGTTCAAAACTAATCCGTTAAGCAAAAAAACGCAAACATAATTAAGCCAAGGCGACTTGTGATGTTAACAAGTACAATGTACCGGTACCTCCCATATTTTATTGAATGAGAGTTAAAACTTCATATTTTAGTGTCTGTTATGCCTAAAATGCTTTTATCATTCACAATTAATGCCATAATAAAGTCGATTTATCTGGCTTTGGTCTGTTTTACCCCTCAATAATTACAATGCCAGCCGACGTGAACTTGCCGCAAAAAAGATGAAAATTATACAAATGCTAAAATGAAATACTGGTAGTAGAAATTTCAAGTTATCCTAAAAGTGCAATAGTTATTGAAAACATTGGACAAATTGGAAAAATTACTAAAGACGGCAATCTATGATTTCACTTTGTCAATGTAGCAATGAACATGCTTTTGCTGCTATTTACAACTTAAGCCTCACTTCAGTGACCACTAAGTTTCAAACACTGTCACAGCTTATCATTGACAACCTGACCAAATCAAAAGAGTGTGCAGAAATATTTTGCTTGTTCTTATTTCTGAAATAATGAGTGGAATCAGATCTTTCACTTTCATCAAAACAAGGCAGAAAACCAGTATTAACCACACACACATTGATAATTCAATTATTCAAGAATTCAAATAAACAAATTTGACGGATGCGCTGCAAAAATCTGTTGGAGTATACAGTATGCACACCGCGTAAAAGCAACTGTATCACCTTTTGGGACCAAAAAACAAATCTTGTAAATAAATCATTCTTTCTACACATAGTTTCTAAAACTACATTAATTTGGTTATAATTGCATCAAAACTAAACTTTGCAGTGTTAATATGAAGGACACATTCAGAATTTTCGAAAAGTATAATTATTATGTTAAAGGTGTCTTTAACCTTAATGATATACTAAATATTTACCAACTAAATATTGTTTATAATTTGGGACAGCAATAAACTTAAAAAAAAATTTTAGAAACTTGCTTTTATTTTCAAAATCAAAAACTGTAAATTCAGGGAGGTCAACAATAAGGGTCAATAGTATCTTATGGTATCAAATTGAGTAACCAAGGTGAGAAAAATCATTCAGCACTTTTACTAAATTTTAATACTGCCTACAGGTATGCCCGAATTAAAAATTTATAAACAATTAATTTATAACTGAAGCTTTTTCAGTTTGAAAGTACAATGATGTTTAACAATACCTGAGTCACCCCCATCACATCAATAGGAACTGTGAATGCCCCCATGACAAAATTACTACCACCTCCTGATCCTGCTGTTGGTCCTGCTGTTGGTCCTGTACTTGTTGGTGGTGAGGTATCTAACACAAATAGTATTATCTTTTATTGAAAGAAATAAGAGCAAAATAATATATATAACCCTTGACAGGATTCGAACCCCACATCTTTTGTTACTAGTCCAACATGTTAACCACAACACCACAAGGACCAACCACGCTGGTAATGCAGCTGGACAATGTTATGTAGATGGTAACTGTAGGGGTTCCCAGGGTGTTACTTTTCTCTATTGGTAAGTTGAACACCATAAATTATAGGGATGCATATGTGGTCTTATGTTTATCTAGATTAATATAGGGAAATGCGTTCGTTCACACCAAACACCTTTCCTTACAATTTTATTGTTGCGCTTACAAAGGAACTATCCATTAGTATACAAGCAAACAAATTTTGTAGAAGACTCTTTCTTCTCTGGGAAAGTTTCAGAGGGATCAGTGTATTGAGTATAATGCATGATGAGTGGTGAGTGATGAGTGTATTGAGTGATAAGTTAGAAGAGTACAATGGCTATAATGCATGATAAGTGTAATGATTGACAAGTGTATTAAGTGATAAGTGTGATTAGTGTAACGAGTTTTAATGCATGAGTGTAACAAGTGATGAGTGTAATGCGTGTTAAGTGAAATGAGTATAATGTGCACGAGTGTAATGAGTGATGAGTGTAACGAGTGATGAGTATATCGAGTGATTAGTGTGATGAGTATAATGCATTAGTGTAATGAGTATTGAGTGTAATGAGTGATGAATGTATTGAGTGATGAGTGTAACGAGTGATGAGTGTCATGAGTTTTAAGTGAGATGTATATAATGAGTATAATGTGCACATGATGAGTGTGATGAGTGTTGAGTGTAACAAGTGATCATTGATGAGTGTATTGAGTGATAAGTGTGATGAGTGTATTGAGTGATAAGTGTGATGAGTGTAATAAGTGATGAGTGTGATGAGTGTAATGAGTGATGAGTATATCGAGTGATGAGTGTGATGAGTATAATGCATGAGTGTAATAAGTAATGAGTGTAACAAGTGATAAATGTAGTGAGTGATAAGTGTAATGAGTAATGAGTGTAATGAGTGATGAGTGTATCGAGTGATGAGTGTAATGAGTAATGAGTGTAACAAGTGATGAGTATTTTGAGTGATAAGTGTGATGAACTTGATGAGTATATCGAGTGATGAGTGTGATGAGCATAATGCATGAGTGTAATGAGTAAGAACTGTAATGAGTGATAAATGTATCAAGTGATGAATGTATCGAGTGATAAGTGTGATGAGAATAGTGAGTGATTAGTGTAACGAGTGATGAGTGCAACGAGTGATGAGTGCAACGAGTGATGAGTGTAATGAGTGATGAGTATAATGAATGATGAGTGTGATAAGTATAATGCATGACTGTAATAAAGAAATAAAACATTTTTTCTGTGCCTTCATAGCGCTATGAAAACCGAGGTGCACGTTTGGGAGAATTCGAGAGC
>JAOTRI020147142.1:0-10425 GCA_028564885.2 Zoanthus sanctaehelenae
ACAAGTCCCTTACCTTGTTTTTGCAATGTGTTACCTCAAAAATGCACTGTTCCTCAGCCAATCAGAATTGAGTAATTTTTTCATGTATATTATTAATATTATAAGCATTGTAATGTTAGGTAATAAAGATCAAATATGACATGAATTTCACTCTATAGAAATAATGAAAATATAAGTTTTTAATTGAAATAATATTACCTCTAATAATGATGTAGGTGTATATAGTACCATGCCTGATTATAAATAGTGTAAAAAAAGGACCATCCTCATCCTTTGTTCTCATTCTTGTTTTTGTACCCACCATTCTCAGCCATATGCATACCCCATTCCATTCCCATTCTCAGTCCTATGTCCATTCCATTTCTCATGCCCATTCTCATCCGCTTAACTCTACGGAACCGGAGATATTCGCCTGACTCATAAGTCACTAGGCTTCTAAAAGATTTAGTATTAGCTGTAGCTAGCTTAAACCTTGCAAAATGCGAAGAACTGTTCATTAGCACTGTGAACTGACAAAAACAAAACATTGGCGCGGTCAGTTGGATCGGCTAGCAGTTTGTGGCCTTTAGATAAGCTGACGGTTACGTTTACCATCAGTTCAATAAATTAATTTTCTTGTTGTACTCTCTCATCAAGTCAATTACATGGTTTCTCAGTACAGTCCTTAATTTGACCCCAACAAAATTTTAAATCAATAAAATGCAGCTCCTTTCACAAACTAACAATCTTGTGTTGTCTTTGCATCTTTAGACAATACTGACGAAGAGATTTACTTGCCAGCTTTCTACTCTTGGCGATGTCGTACCGACTACTATTGATAGAAACATAGTGATATTCTCACAACTTTCTACTGAAAGCAAATAGAGATTTTCCTTTTCTTCTCACCCTCAAATATAAAAATTCGTTATCTAGCCTAAATTTTGACGAGCCATACGTTTTTTTAAGTATAATTATGAAAGTTGCAAAGTTTATGTAAACATGCGCTGAAATGTATTGTTGTTTTAAGAAATAGCTGTCTCTGTCTCTACATTATTGTGCGTTAAGTATTTTGTCAATATAAATATTACTATATTGGGCCAAAGATTAGTTTACACTTTCCGCTCTTCCGTCGGTGAAGTAGAAAGCGATTTTGTTCAAAACTACCACGTTTATAGAAAGATTTCCAAGGAATATGATTTGCTAGTTTTACTTGGCCGGTTTTTAAAATGTCTGAAGATTAATCTAGATCAAATTTTGTTTGGCTTTCATTCACAAATAACATTCCCGTGACCCAAATAGCAATGAATCAACAACTTTTGTCCACTCTCAGAGGCGAGAAAATTAAATAATAACAAATTAAAACTTTTAGTGCGCAACAGAGAATGGACGCCTGAGTTTAGGTAGCTATGTGCCAAGTTTGACTAATTCAGTTTATAGCAAAGGAAGGTCAGGTTTTTGCTAATCAGCGACCTTGTTACTTTTATACAACACTGAACCTTACATAATGGCGCGCTGAAAGGAAAACAGCATTAAGCAACGGGTTTTAACATTCGCCAATCATCAAAGAATTATTTGTGATAAAGTAAATCGCCACAAGTATTAATAGCGTCAGGCGGAAGATCCTTATCACCACCAATTGTAAATATTTCATCCGGGTGACAATGGAATGTTAAAGGAAAACATTTTCTTTTGACTTTTATTTGTTTTAAATTCATTGGTTCGCGCAAAGCTTTGTCAACTTTTTTTAATGCATTCAATATTTTGCCAATTGAGCTTTCGCAATATGATAATGAAGGAACATCTTGATTTATTGTGTAATTTCCTCCAGAAGACGTCGCAACATTAGTGTACTGTTGCGGGTTACTTCCAACAAACTTTCATCAATATGATTATCTTACTAATGCAGAGAGGATACAGATAAAGGTTATCTTAATGTTAAACGCGGTAAATGACAAGGGCACCTTTGGCTTTGACTGTCTTCGGCTTTTAAACTAATCCCTCAATAGCGCCGTAAACGAACTTTAACTGTTCTGCTAATTTCTAAATGCACTCAAGTTAACATGAACGCACTTTAGAATTGATCTCTTGACAAGACAAGGCTTTTGATAAAGGCTTTTGTAAACCTAACAACACAAGACCTGCATGATGGCTTGAAGTCTGTTGATGTAAGAGAAGGAAATGTTTCAAATTGTAGAGGTAAGGCAATTTTGCTGTTCCACATTATAAAACTATTTGTTATACAAGCGTAACTGGTTCACTGGCACTGAATAAGAACAGTTTGAGGAATAAAACTTTAATGTTGATTACTGACCGCACAAACATTTAGCGCTTTCAAATGAAGGGATCAAATTTAGTATTATTCCAATGGCCTAGCTGATCACGGTCGCTCAATCTTTCAATCTTCGCTATATCGGTCACAAGTAACCTCCAAGCAATTGCAGTTAGCCTGTATCGTCAAGTTTATTCCGAGAAAGCGTGAGGCCGAATTCAGTGATCTTTTCTTACATATAACATAGGCAACTGAAACGTTTGTTTCCATTACCGATGGAGATAGCTGTCGATCTTCTGTGTTTTCAACGGCAGATCTATATAAAAAGTAGCAAGCTGAAACGGAGATTAGACTTTCAGTGCTTTTAATTACTGAGCTACATTTTCAAGAAGTTTTGTTGCCGTCGCCGTTTTTCGTGACATATTTTTACAAAAGAGTTAAAATAATTAAAAGTATGTAAAATATTCTACTGGTCCTTAGAATATCTTTTTATCAGACTAAACAACATGAACCTGCATGAAAATCAATGCTGAGCTTCAATATTATTAAACTTTAGCATTACAATAAATGCAAAACCTGTACTACAACAGCTTTTAAGTTCGTTTTATGCTGACACAGATTGTATAATATCAAGTTTAGCGCGCACGGTATTGTATAAAGCCAATACGGGAAACTCATGTTAAATTCTGTTAGCTGTGGGAACAGAAGAGGTCGTAAATGTGATAGTTCTTCGGCATAGAAAATGTCTTTGACTTTCGTACTTTAAAAACAATTATGTTCTGCAGAAAACTTGAAATAAAACTTTTTACAAATATTCACAATGAAGAAGTATTTGCTTGTCGTTGAATTAAGATCGTTTGGTGTTGCCTATCAACTTAAGCTTTATAAATAAGTTTTAAATATTATGTTTAAAAATAGATCGTGTAAACGACTGCTAATACAGCCCGAGGTTATAGTTAAGCGAGTAAAAGAATTAGTAAAATACTTATCTTAAAACAAGGACTCCCAAGGTTTGCGAACCAATAACTGAATAAGTGTCTGCATGGGGTAATGGGGCAGCTTTAGCTTCGATAAATATCTCACCTTCGTGTTTATTTGTCTTTATATAATTATTTCTTTTCTGCTCTCTTTCCTAACCTGTAGATAAGCTTTTTGAAATCATTTTCCGAAGCCATTTCATAACACAGGTACTCGTTGACCATATACACTTTTACCGAGTAATTTGATGGTCTCAACTCTCTTCTGCACGAGTTCTGCCCTTCGGAGATTCATCTCTTTGCTCCTTCTGGTGAATAAGAAGCCAAAGGACCCTTAGCGGTCCTCGAGGTTTTGAGAACATTCAAAGCGAAATCCTGTTGCTGTTGGTTGCTTTTCTTCTCTCTGATTTTCGCTTCTTTGTTTTCTTTCTTCAGGGCTTTTTCCGACTCGGCTTCGTTCCGTTCTTCTATAACAGTACGAAATTTTTCGAACTTCCTATCGTGAAGGCAAATCTCTTAAACACCATGTCAAGACTTTCTTGAATGTTGAACGGTATTGAGAATTTTCAGACATCGTAGAACGAGAAATTTTAAAACCACGTGGTTGAGTAACAGTGAGTCCGGCTTATTCGTAGACCCGAAGAACGAACACAATTAACATTCTTCTATTTACGTGACTGAACATATTGCATAGCACTTATTGTTCTACACCAGTACACAACAGAAACAAATTCCTACAGAAACTTGCAGAAAATAAATAACTGCTTAACTGCGTAGCGCAATTATTTTATTCTTATTTTAATCAGTGATCTGCCAAATTCTTTACAATGAGGGCTTGCAAGAATGTATGTCAATAATACCACAATCAGTTTAATTTACATGGTTTCGTAGTATGCACATTAAGATTCAGATAGGAGTCTCGCCTAGAAATGGACAATGTAGTTGATTCGTTAAGTTTCAGTTTGTTAGTTTGAATGTGGCTCGAATACCGACTGTTCTACAGCATGTACTGCATTATTCAGCTTTGTTGGGGGAGTTGTAGACCTGCCTTGAAGGAGAGGTAGTGCTGAGTGTGTTGGACGAGTAAATATTGATAACATCGTCGGAACAGCTTGCTAGCCCAGGAACTATAAAAAAGATGCTCGAGACATGAACGCTATAAGGAACACCAAATTAACATGGGTTAGCTTTCCGACAATATTTTATTTCTTTCTATTTACTGACACCATCTGGCTACATACATCCGAACAGAACTGCATGAGAATCCATGATGCCAAATGAGGCTTCGAATCGGTGCACTGAGATTGTTTGAGGATTATAATTACAAGCATTTACGCGTTTAGTTCTGCTAATTCATGTTGGACCAGACATTTTACAATTCGCAGTAGCGCTGCTTCCGCGCTATGTCTTTTTCTATAAGCAGATTGAAGCACGGAAACAGTTTGTTGCCAATAATGCATGTGACTGAACTCTTGGTAGAAGACAGGGCGGCAGACTTTGACTTAGTAATAGATAAATACCATGTAGCTTTATTGAGCGAAGATATTGTGCAATTCCCTTGGGTCAGCAGCCTGTCTTGCATTTCTTGTACAAGGTGATCGACACAGAAAAATACAAAATAGGGTTATCACAGCACGAAATGATAGATTTAAGTGAGCGTAAAGCTTACGTAAATGCTATTTAAACTTACCATTTACTCAGCTTTACGTTGCTTTAAAGGTGCATAATGATAGGCTTTACGTCAACTATACGCGAAAGCGTAGAGCCACAAAAAGGGACTCCTTTAATACAACTTTACGTCACCTAGTAAAGCTGTGTAAAGCTTAGCTTTAAAACTGAAAGTAGTTTAAAATGGTACCTTAAAATATGCGTAAAGCTGTTTAAATTTTGTATAAAACTGGGTTTACGAAAAGAGGAAAGTAAATCATCCATTATATTGGACAGCTTTACCGCTTTCAGAATAGCAGGAATGATCGTTGTAAATGCTGTTTTATAGTAAGCAGCATAACGTCCTGAAGGTTTCAATTAAGGCATCATAAAACCATAATCATGATACTAAAGGTTAAATTTTAAATAAATATTCAGCAGCTGTAATACCCAAATGACACATTCCCTCCACAATAATCAATGACTAGATACTTTTCTTCACTTCTTTATTGCGATGTAAAATGTCAAGGTTTATGTATATTGCATCCATCAATGAATTACAACTAATTAAAAATCCGACAACTTTTACAAACGATAATAAATTATATGTTTTGTCTTTAAATTATAATGCTTTTTTGAACCTTTTTAACCAATTCTTGGTCAAAATATTACACTAGTGTGTATTTATCAACTAAAACGGCTATCTCAACGTCCAAATAAACTAAAAAATAATTTCGTAAAAAGACCTGAATCCCGCAGATTCACTTGTATGTACATTCTCAAAGAGCTATAGAAACTTAAATTAAGGTATTAAGTAATGATTCTTTTCAGTCGCTCAGGATGGGTCATATTATAGTAAAATCACGCGTATAAAATCCTTAGCTAAGCAGTTTAAGCAGCGTTTTGCTTAGAAGTAGCAATTCCGTTTGACATTTTAGAATAGTTTAGATCTAAAAATCAGATCTAGTTAGAAATTATGAATAAAAAATTTGAGTTATTTGAGTAATAGATAGTCAACGTTGAAATAAAAAACTTAAACAAGGATTATAGAATGAATCGCTTGGGAGATTTAAAAGTTATTTTCTTATGTTCCAATTCTTCATGTTCAAAGTGTTCACTTTCCTTTTTAGCGAAAATACTAAATTCCATATTCCTGCGCAATATTTATCATTCTCTAAACACACGCCTATATTTTGGATACTAAACCAAACAACCAGAATCAAGGATCTTAGCTGCTTAATTGACCATTGTATTTTATACGCGGATTGTGACTGTCTACAACTGAATTTAAAACAATGGTGAAACTGACAGTCTCTGGCTTCGTACACGAGGAGCAGGAGCAGGGTGGGTATTTATGGGTGTGCTCCTACTTTGTGGCCCAGAAACATTTTCAGGCGTGCTTGCTAATGAATTGCTGGAAAAGGAGTTTTCTGCGCCAAAATCTGATGCAGTGGGGACCAATTGACGTCTGGTACTTGAGACGGCCCAAGCAATTGGATCGCAAGGAACAGGACGACTGGAATCCACTGGATGACGGACCCTTGGCAAAGTGGCATTTCTGTTTCTCTTGCTCAAGGTTTTCATATAAACCTCATCTAAATCTTTCTTAACTTTCGTTAATCGACTCCTCTCCCAAGGAAGGTGTTTCACTAAATAGTGCGAAACACTTGGTTGTGGCTCATCCTCATCTTCAGAGAGTGCACTCTCATCAGAACTGGTGTAGTCCAAATTGAGAACCGCTCGGATTTCTGCCTTGGTTTCATCGGACCACCTAACTTTTTCCAATGCCACCAATCGATGTTCAATTTTCTGAAAATAAAACAAAAGTAGATGACAAGTATGTTTACTATTCAACTAAGTGAGAACTGCCGTTGTTAAATTATGTAATAGATGCTCGCTTGAATTTAACATAATTAATGATGTTTAATAGAGGTTGTGAATTCGCAATTTTTCTTTAAAATCATGACTGTCAAGACTGTTCTCATTAACAGAACTTTTCCACGAGGAAAGCTCGAGCCTAAAAAGGCAATTTATTCATATATCATAGTTTTATGAAATGGATTGCAAAATTGTGAACAAAGCGCTTGTGATACTCGGTTGACTATGATAAGAACATTGAGCCTGAGCATAAGTTTACTGGTTCTTAATAAAAAAAAAAGTAAGTAAATGCTGCAAAGAAACCCATGTCAGTAATTTTTCTATGTCTAGAGCTCTAACATTGGCGCGAGAAAGGTTTCTTTTAGTAGCAGTATATTATTTTCAACACTCTCAAAGAAGTCGCAACAATGCAAATAAACGGTACCGAATGTCTTTTAATTGCAAGGCACGCAAAGGATGTTGGAACTAAAGAGCAATTGTATTTTGGAAAAGCAGAATAACAAAGAAATCTTTTTTTTTAATTTTAGAGGAATCTAATTGATTGAAGGCTCATTTTGATTCCCTTCTACTCAATTAGCATACTGCCTTGCTTTAATTGTTCGCTCAAACTCGCTTCGCTGAGGCATCGATTATTGTGTTTTATTACAGACGATCCATTATACCATAAAGAAACTTTAAAGATATAAGTTATGATTTGCCATCTAAATTATTATGTTGACGCAAGACACCTAAGTTTAAAAATGAGAAGGGATTAATACATACATCCCGCAACCGTCCCTGTCTACGGCAAATTTGCCTGTGGTTCTCCGTTCCTCTTTTCTGTTCGCGTTTTCTCGTGTCAAAGAGAGTTTTGAAATAAGTTGTGCTTGCATCTTAAAAAGAATAGAAAATAGAATTATTTCATATACAGTATATATATAATTATCGTAATTAATCTGGGCCAACAAAGTTATATTTGCCTTCAGCGCTTGCATGGGATTTTGCAACTTCAAAATTTTAAAACATTAAAAAAAAAAAAAACAGTACATAAAAATTTTTGGCAGGCCTAACTCTCAGCAAGAGAAAATGAGGGTATAGAGAGGGACACCTCTGGTCTAGGCTTTAGGATATGTCAATTTCACGTAAGTTATTTATAGATGATAAATCCGTTTTCCGATACGTCAGCATGATGGACAACCTCAATCTGATATTCTGAGTGAAAGCAAGATAATGGCGGAGGGCGTGGATGTAGAGATACCGTTTTGTTGACTAATGCAAGTTTGAAAATGAAGGGAAGTGTAATTTCAGTATAAACATACTAGGTGGGGAATAGCAGAGCTGGAATTTAACGTCTTCCCGCTCTTCAATGGCGAGTAGTTTTTTCCTCGGGCTTGCAGATATCGCGAGTAAGAGTCGAAAACATAAGGTGCTTAAAATTACTTATTGCGCGCGCGTTCAAAGCAATAAAACAATTACACATCAGATAAGTTCTATTGTAATTTGTTTTAAATTTAAAAGGAATAAAACCTTTTTAACCAACATTTAGTAAATAATTAATAAAAGTCACGCAGTAGTATTCTTATTAAATTAGTTGGCGATTGCTGTCGCCACTTTACAAAGATATCCGAAGGAGAAGCCTAAACCACCACGACAGTAAATTAATTTTACCCGGCACTCATTATTTGCTGCATGACTGCATTCCTGTCTTTTGGGCGAGTAAAATCTCAGTCGGGCGAATGATTCTATTTGCTACTTTTCTGACAGAAGCTAAGTTAGTTAAAGTTTTTTTTACATTCTTGAATAGGCTTCAAAATTTCTTTGAATTCATAAGACCCGCTAATGCGGACGTCTGGGGAAACAGATTTCTGTGTTGCCTAAAACTATAAAGAACTTGAGTGAAATTGAAATATCCCAGCCAACCCCTTGAGTGTCCCTCTATCCCCTCATTTTCTCTTGCTCTCACTTATCATAATATCATTTAAACGTTTAACAAATTTACAAACATCATCATGAAATACGGTTATAAGGATCGGGTACATATTTAAGCGCACAAAAAGTTGTACGTATACATGTAGACTACTTGTTTTCATGGAACCAGCCGGCCGGTGCAAACTTCAGACACTTCAATCTGGTAATTTTTAGACGTTTAGATTTTTTCACGAGCTTATTTATAACTACTCGACTAAATGGCTACACAGCTCCAATCTGACAAAAAACTACTGGTTCTGAGAACGATTTCAAATATCCGGTTCCGTGAAAACAAAAGATATTTTTGTTCCACAAAAGAGACAGTTGTGTGTAAATTATAACTACGGGCATTATTTTCGACCGGTTAAATATTTACCGTTACCGTGTAAATGTACCTTAATCCCATTATCAACCTAGAATATAAAAAACTGCATACCTCTTAACTGTTCGTAGTTCCATGGGCACTTATCTGCACCACCATAGTCATGTCGGATTGCTTCCACTACCCTCATCAAAACTGCCTTATTTTCCTGACAATCAGCCCTGGAAAACCGATGACCAAAATATGTAATAGCGACAAGTATGACGTAGCAACCCCCCGGAGGAAGGGGGGTACTTTGGGATAAAAAGGATAGTGATGATCGTCGGGAAATGTGAAAAAAAATACCCTAAAAATTACCAAAGGGTAAACATTTTCGACCCTAAAAAAATACCTCCTATTAAAAATGATCCCTAAAAAAATACTAAAACAGGAGGAAATGACTGACCATTTTGTTTTTGGACCTCTAAACAATACCGTTTCAATAAATTAACTTCGATTTTTCTCTGAAATCCCCTAAAAACTACCAAATTGCCAATTTTTACCCCTAAAAAATACGACGATAATCCCAATCATACCAATATAGGGAGTATTCCCCCCCCCTCCCGGGGTAGCAACTCATTAAAACAAAGCGAATTTGCTTTCATTTATCAGTGGCAATATAAACAGTGAACATGTGATATACCTACCCTGAATTTAAGTTAAATCCATCAAACTGAATGTTGCTTTTCAATGCCTTGTACATATTTCTGAAGTCTCTCTAAAAAATTAAGATTCCACAAATTATCGATTTGCATGTAAACGATCGAGTTTGTTAGCCACAGGTAAAGTACAGCTGTAATTTAGTGTTAAATACAACTTAAAATATACTGGTTGCGTTTTTTAGACCTTTGCGGGATATTGTTTTATTCTTTTAATCATTATTCTATATAATAAATAGCTTTGAAACAACTAGAACTGGTTATACTAAAAAGCAGGCGCTGATCAAGGAATTTAGAGAAGATGTGACCGTAAAATTTATGAAGTGAAAGTGCTTTATGAGCAGGCATTTATATGACCAATAGAAACATGTATAAAACATGTATAAGTTATCGCCTCTCTATTTAAAACGTAATTGTAACAACAACTCTTACCGATATATATATCTTTCCCACGAAAATAAACTTGTTTGTTTCAACTATTGCATTTGTTATCAAATCGAAAAAAATAACGGAAACTCAAATCTAAAACAACTGATAGAACTGGCTTTAAGATTCTGTATCTACAGTCACTCTACCAAGTAAACTCAGCTTTAAGATTCCATGCAGCTAACACAGTCACTCTACTGAAGTAAACTGGCTTTAAGATTCTGTATCTACAGTCACTCTACCAAGTAAACTCAGCTTTAAGATTCCATGCAGCTAACACAG